>JBAPGN010002386.1:0-18894 GCA_037355405.1 Vitis amurensis | reverse complement strand
TCAGGGATCTTGATGCAATGAACATCTTAGTGTTATGGATGATATGAACAATTTTGGATCATGAGCTCAAAGCTTTAAACGTTATGAAAAACTCAAGGCTATTGAGAAGATTAAGGATTGCGGGACGAGACCTCAATGTTGTAAATGCTATGAACATCTCAGGCTGTTGATGATATAAACCACTCAAGTTCGTGTGCTTAGGGATCTCATTGCTATGAACATCTCAGGGCTATGGTTGATATGAACGATTCTACATTGTGAGCTCAAGGCTCTAGATGTTATGAACAACTCAAGTTGTGGATGAGATGAACGACTCTAGGTCTTGTGCTTGAGGCTCTAAATGCTATGAATAGCTCAAGGTTATGGATGACATGAACGACTCGAGATCCTATGAGCTTAAGGCTCTAGATGCTATGAACAGCTCAGATCTGTAAATCACATGAATGACTCTAGGTCGTGATCTCAGGGCTTAAGATGCTATGAATAGATTAGATTTGTGAATGATATGAACGACTTAGGTTCCTGTGAGCTCAAAGATATAGATGTAATGAACAACTCAGAGCTGCAGATGATATGAACAATTCTGGACTGTGAACTTAAGGCTCTAAATGTTATAAACAACTCAAGGTAGCGGATGAGATTAATGACTGCAGGATGGGAGCTCAATACTATAAATGCTATGAACAAGTTCAGGCTATTGAAGAGATGAAGCACTTGGGGTCTTGTGCTTAGGGCTCTAAGTGCTATGAACAACTCAAGTCTATGGTTGATATGAACGATTATGGGTCATGAGCTCAAGGTTTTAAATGTTTTCAACAACTCGGGGTTATGGATTACATGAATGACTCTAGGTCGTGAGCTGAGGACTCTAGAAATTATTAATAGCTAGGGTTGTAGATGATATGAGCGACTCAGAGTTGTTTGCTCAAGGCTCTAGATGCTATGAAACATTCAATGTTGTGGATGACATGAATGACTTTGGGTTATGAACTCAGGGCTCTAAAAGCTATGAACAGCTGAGGGCTGTAGTTGATATGAACAAATCCTGGTCCTGTAAGTTAGGGATCTAGATGCTATGAACAACACAGAGTTATGGATGATATGAACGATTCTAGGTCATGAGCTAAAGGCTCTAGATGCTACGAACAAGTCAAGAATATGGATGACATGAATGACTCCAGGTCGTGAGCTCAGCACTGTAAATGCTATGAACAACTTAGGTTGTTGATCATAAGAACACCTTAAGGTCATAGGCTTAGGGCTCTAGATGCAATCAATAACTCAGGATTGTGGATGACATGAACGACTCAGGGTCGTGGGCTTGGGGCTTTAGATGCAATCAATAACTTAGGGTTGTGGATGACATGAATGACTCTAGGTCATGAGCTAAGACCTTTAGATGCTATGAACAACTTAGGGTTATGGATTCATGAATAACTCTTGGTCATGAGCTCAGGGCTCTAAAAGCTATGAATAGCTAGCGTTGTGAATAATATGAATGACTCGGGGTCCTATGCTCCAGGCTTTACGTGTGGATGACATGAACAACTTTGGGTCATGAGCTCTAGGCTCTAGATGCTATGAACAGTTGAGGGTCGCAGATGATATGAATGATTCGTGGTCCCGTGAGCTTAGGGCTCTAGATGCTATGAACAACTCAAGGTTGTTGATAACATGAATGACTCTAGGTCGTGAGGTCACGACTTTAGATTCTATGAGGAGCTCAAGGTTGTGAATGATATGAACTACTTGGAGTCCTATGAGCTTAAGGCTCTAGATTCTATGAACAACTCAATTTTTTAGATAATATTAACGATTCTGGGTTGTGAGCTCAAGCCTCTAAATGTTATGAATAGCTTAGGGCTATGGATGACATGATTAACTAAGGGTCATGAACTAAGGGCTCTAGATGTTATAAATAGTTTAGGGTTATAGATGACATGAATGACTCGGGGTCCTATAAGCCCAAGGCTCTAGATGCTATGAACAGCTCAGGGTTGTGGATGACATGAACTACTCTAGGTCTTGAGCTCATGGCTCTATATGCTATAAGCAGCTCAAGGTTGTGGTTAATATGAATGACTCGTGGACCCATTAGTTCAGGGCTCTATGTGCTATGAACAACTCAGGGCTTTGGATGATATGAACGATTCTGGGTAGTGAGCTCAAGGTTCTAAATGTTATAAATAGCTCATGGTTATGGATAACACCAATGACTTTGAGTTGTGAGCTCAGGGCTCTAAATGCTATAAACAACTACGGTTGTGGATGATGTAATTGAATCAAGGTCATGTGCTCAAGGCTATAGATGTTAATAACAACTTAGATCTATGAATGACATGAACAACTTCGAGTCCTGAACTTAGGGCTCTAGATGTTATGAACAACCGAGGACTATGGATGATATGAACGACTCGTGGTCCCGTGAGCTTAGGGCTCTAAATGATATGAAAAACTTAAGGCTATGATTGATATGAATGATTTTAGGTCATGAGCTCAAGGCTCTAGATGCTATGAACAACTCAGGGTTATGGATTACATAAGTGACTCCAGCTTGTGAGCTAAGGGCTCTAAAAGCTATGAATAGTTAGGGTTGTGGATGATATGAATGACTCGAGGTCGTGTGCTCAAGGCTCTAGATGTTATGAACAGTTTAAGGTTGCATATGACATGAACGACTTCGGATCATGAGGTTGAGGCTCTTGAAGCTATGAACAGCTGAGAGTAGTGGGTGATATGAATGGCTCATGGTCCTGTGAGCTCAAGGCTTTAGATGCTATGAACAGCTCAGGGTTGTGGATGGAATGAATGACTTTGTTTCGTGAGCTCAAAGTTGTAAATGCAATGAACAGATCAGGTTGTTGATGATATGAACAACTTGGGGTCATGTGCTTAAGGCTCTAAATGTTATGAATAGCACATGGCTATGGATGACATGAATGACTACAGGTTATAAGCTAAGGGCTCTACATTCTATGAGCATCTCAAGCTTGTGGATGACATGAACGACTTTGGGTCATGACCTTAGGGCTCTAGATGTTGTGAACAGGTGAGGACTGAAGATGATATGAATTACTCGGGGTCCCGTGATCTCAGAGCTCTAAATGATATGAACAACTCACGACTCTTGATGCTATGAGCAGCTCTAGTTTATGGTTGATATGAACGACTCAAGGTCCCATGAGCTTAAGGCTCTAGATGTTATGAACAACACAAAGTTATAGATGATATGAAGGATTCTCGGTCGTGAGCTCAAGGCTCTAGATGCTATGAACTTAGGGTTATGGATAACATGAATGACTCTAGATCGTCAACTCAGGGCTTTAAATGCTATGACTAGCTAGGATAGTAGAAGTTATGAATTACTTGGGGTTGTGTGCTCAAGAATCTAGATGCTATGAACAACTTAGGGTTGTGGTTAATATGAACGATTCTAGGTCCGGAGCTCAAGGCTCTAGATGTTATGAACAACTCATGGTTGTAAATGAGATGAACAACTCTTAGTCATGAGCTCATGGCTCTAAATTCTATGAACAGCTCAAGGATGTAGATGGTATGAACGACTCAAGGTTGTATGCTCAGGCTGTATATGCCATGAACATTTCAAGGTTGTTGATGACATGAATGGTTGGGGGTTGTGAGTTGACAACTCTAGATGTTATAAGGGTTCTCGATAATGTGAACGACTACAGGTCATGAGCTCAGTGCTCAAGATGCAGTGAACAACTAAGGGTTATGGATTATATAAATGATTTTAGGTCCTAAGCTCAAGGCTCTAAATGTTATGAACAACTCAAAGTTGTAGATGAGATGAACGACTCCGGGTTGTGAGTTTAAGGCTATAAATGCAATGAACAGCTCAAGTTGTTGATGATATGAACAACTTGGGGTCGTGTGCTTAGGGCTCTAAATGCTCTAAATAGCTCAGGGTTGTGGATGACATGAACGACTACAGGTCATGAGCTAAGGGCCCTATATGCTATGAACAACTCAAGGTTGTGGATGACATGAATAACTTTGGGTCGTGAGCTCACAACTTTAGATGCTATGAACAATTGAGGGTTATGGATGATATGAACGATTTTAGGTCATGAGCTCAAGGCTTTAGATACTATGAACAACTCAGGATTATGGATAACATGAATGACTCCGATTCATGAGCTTAAGGCTCTAAATGTAATGAATAGCTAGGAATATAGATGGTATGAACGACTCGGGGTCGTGTGTTGAAGGCTCTAGATTCTAGGAACAACTTAGGGTTATGGATAACATGAATGAATCTAGGCCATGAGATCAAGGATCTAAATGCAATGAATAGCTAGGAATATGGATGATATGAACGACTCAAGGTCATGTACTGAAGGCTCTAGATTCTACAAACAGCTTAGGGTTGTGGATGACATGAATGACTTTGGATCGTGAGCTCATGACCTTAGATGTTATTTGCAACTCAAGGTTATGGTTGATATGAATGACTTAGTGTCCCATGAGCTGAGGAAGCTAGATGCTATGAACAGCTCAGATTTGTGGATGATATGAATGATTTTGGGTTATGAGCTCAAGGCTCTAGAAGCTATGATTAGCTCAGGGCTAAGGATTACATGAATAACTCAGGGTTGTGAGCTTAGGGCTCTAAATGCTATGAACAACTAGGGCTGTGGAGGATATGAAAGACTCAGGGACGTGTTCTCAAGGCTCTATATGCTATGAACAGCTCATGGATGTGGATGATATGAACGACTCCAAGTCATGAGCTGAGAACTGTAGATGCTATGAAAAAATCACGATTATGGATGATATGAGCAACTTGGGGTCCTGTGAGCTCAGGGATCTAGATGCTATGAACAGCTCACGACTACTATGATGATATGAATGATTCTGAGTTATGAGCTCAAGGCTTTAGATATCATGAATAGCTCAGGGTTGTGGATTATAAGAACAATTTTGGGTCTTGAGCTCAAGGCTCTAGATGCTATGAATAGTTGAGGGTTGTGGATGATATGAAGGACTCGAGGTCGTATGCTCAGGGCTCTATATGCTATGAAAAGCTCAAGATTGTAAATGACGTGAATGACTCCAGGTCATGAGTTGAGGGCTCTAGATGCCATGAACAACTCAAGGTTGTGGATGACATGAATGACTCTGGGTTGTGAGCTTAAGGCTCAATATGCTAGGAACATCTCAGGGCTATGGATGATATGAACGACATGAGGTACCATGAGCATAGGGATCTAGATGCTATGAACAGCTCAAGGTTATGGATGATATGAACAATTCTGGGTCATGAGATCAAGGCTCTAGATGTTATGGACAACTGTGGGTTGTGGTTGAGATGAAGGACTTCGGGTCGTGAGCTTAAGGCTGTAAATGTTGTGAACAACTCAAGTTGTTGACTATATGAACAACACGATGTCCTGTGCTCAAGGCTCTCAATGCTATGAATAGCTCAGGGATGTGGATTTTTAGGATAGAGCCCTTAAAAAACATGACATGATGTAATAAACTATTGGTTTTTATTATTTATTTAATAAAGTTTCAACTCACTTTTATCTATCATTTTTCCATGCATTATATCTTATAAACATTCTGGCCTACATCTTTTGCATTGTACGTGACTTAGGTGCATTAAGAGTTGCACAGAGAATCCAAGTCATGAGTTTCTTTCAAATAGATGACTTGTTCACAATCGGTTCATGGGTCTAGGCAACCTATTAAAGGCAGTAGTACATCAGCTCCTAATTGGAGGGATGGCTGGTCTTGGCTATTGGGATGGGTTTCCCATGGTGAGTGCACTAGTGTGTATGGTTGCACATTGGATAGGACTTATGGTGAGTTATGACTTAAGGCTATCAAGTAGTCATAACTTCACTAATTTGCTTCATTGTGTTATCTCTCATCCTTGAGAGAATATTGAGCTTGTGCTGAAGTTAGCAGTGGCTTTGACCTATGGGTGAGATTGTAAGCTGATCATATATTCCCTTTGAATTGGGTCACTATTGATGGAAATTGGTAGCAATAGGTATTCCTAATAAAGGCACCATGATATCTCTTGGGATTGAGACAGTGTGTCCCATTGAGTGATCCTAAGGAGATGTGTTCATGGAAACTATGACCATAGTAGTTCCTTAAGTGGAACTTGACATAAGCCCTTTGAGAGCTAAGATATGTCAATTGAACACACAATAGGAGGATTTGTAACTCAAGGATGGTAGAGGTAGTCTTGAAAGGCTGATAGCTTTCACCTTGTTAGACTATGGATACTAGTTCATAAGGAGACTGAACACAATGAATAGCATGTCATGGACCCGAGCACTTGGTGTCTCGTCGTTATTTACATAGGATACTAGAGCTCAGTTGATTCTATATAGTGGGATATTAAATCAACTTCATAATTGGATTTTAAGAGAGCCAATATTCCTATGGGTCTTAGTGATCCCCGCTCTAAGCTCATATACCTTGTTGGCACGAGATATGAGGGTCGAATTGACTTTAGGTTCACTTTTGTGCATAAGAGTGTTTTGGTAATTATGCAATCTTGCACAAGGGTGAGTAAGGTCTCTAGATTGGTCTAATTGATTAATTAATATGCCCTGTTGGGTTAATTAATTAATTAAGAACCATTTTGGGCTAGATTAAGTGACCCAAGCCTTTAGTGGGCTTAAGTCACTTAAGCCCAATAAGAAGCCTTATAAATACCCCCTTAGGGGTTAGAGTTCCCATAGTTTTTCTAGAGAGTTTTCTTCCATCTCCACAGAGAAAGAGAGAGTCTTTGCCTCCACCCTCTCTTCCATCCCCACCGGAAGTGTGTCAAGATCAAGGTTCGAGTCATTGGGCGGAAAACCTTGGGTTTACAAGACTATTGCGATTTTGTTCTTTATCTTTACCATGTGGATTTGATTCGGGAACATCTGAATCTAAGGTATGGTTTTTGTTAGCACTTTGTGAATCCCTTTAATATCTAAAATTTTTATTTTTCCACTATGAATAGGATTTAGAAAAGACCTAGGATAGTTATGCATGTGCCCTAACCTGATTCGGGCTTGGGAAACGGAGAGATCCGGGTTTTTCCCATCAATCGGTATTAAAGCCATAGGTTAGTAATCATGCTAGAACCACTCTAGGGTGTGCTAACTAACTTATTTTTGCAAGGTTTTTGTTTATCCCATGGCCCTAAGGATAATTAATGTGCGTTCTTTATTATGATTTTGTAATAATATGATGGTTATAATTATGATTGCTTTTTATTGGGGATGTAATAATTACTTGGATTGGTTTTTACTTTTTCTAGATGGGTTTTAAACCTCATAAGAGGCATAGGATTTTTTTTTCTTTTGTAAAAATCCTGTTTTTATCTTAGAATGATATGTAAACTCAAAATCTTTGTAGTATAGGATTTTGTTGTAAAAATCCATTTTTTTATTAGTCTTTGTAACCTATAGAGAGTATGGAAGCAATCTGAAGCATCACAAAGTGTTTGCACACATTCCCTTACAGGAAAAAGAGAAAAGAAGACTTCTTGAAGTTTCTTCCATAAGTTCCTATGGTGATTCAAGGGAAAAGAAAGATTCTTGGAAATTATTGATTTGAGATCTTTAGCAGCCCAGTTTTGTCATCTTGAACTTAAAATCAGGTTACATTCTCATGAGCTTTTTGGGGAAAACCACATTTTTTTTTTAAGCTTAGGAAGTTAGGAATCCAAGGCTTCATACAGATCACAATTCGGAGTTAAAACAAGGGAGTTATAGCTGATTGAAGCAAGGCTATGCAAAGAGCATGGCAGCACAATAATGCTGACTTTAACTCAAAATCAGGGCTATCTCCCTAGAGCTTTTTGGAGAAACTACATATGATTTTGAAGCTAAAAAAGTCATAAATCCAATGCTTCAAACGGATTGTAATTTGAAGTTGAAACGATGGAGATATGGTAGATCGAAGCAAGACTATATTAAGGGCAAGAAATTATAGGATGGAGTACAGACCAAATTGTTTTTGGTTATTTGGGCTCAATTTTTTGGGCCCATTGGGGTTTTTTTTTTCACTAACCCTATCTTAAGTTGTAGGTACCTTTGGTATTTTTGGAACCTTAAAATCCAAATATTTAGGTTACCAAATAAGCAATAGGATCCCTAAGGCCATGGGATTCGATATTTTTTTTTTCATTTTATGCTTATATTTTATATATTGCATGTGTCAAGGAAATAATTGAAAATATTTTGTAATTTTTTCAAAATGGTAATTTTGGATTTTCTTAAAATAATAAATTTTCATGAGATCTTTTTTCATTATTATTTATTTAATGAATTGGTTGTTGTCATTTGCGGTTTCAAATTCTTTTTAGTACTTTCCTTTATTTGGGTTAAGTGGTTCTCCAGGCTGTCCCCCCCACCCCTGAGAGAATGAGAAAACCGTTTAGTTTGTAAAAGAAAGTTCGAGGATAAGAAATATGAAAGATATCCCTATTTGGTGTAGGAGACCCAATTCAAGTAATAATAAAAGTTTTGGAAATTCTCATGATGGATAATTTATTTTAAGATGGTTACCAAAATTATCTTAAAGGCTATCTTCCAAAATATTAAGTGGGAGCGGGACATAGGCAAGCCCATAGCCTCTAAGATCAAGCCCATCTTGATTTTGAGCCTATCACCATCTTAAAGATGGGATCACCTAAGGAATCAAGGGATATGGACTATCCTGAAAGGACAAGACTATACATTGTAGTGGGAGTGGCCGATCCTAAAGATGGAACTCTTCACTTAGTGACATTGATGTCAAGGGTCTTGGTTATATACTTAACTTAGACATGAAGTGGTAGAATCACCTAAAGTCGTTCCACTTGCATGTGCTAAGGACTGAACGTAAAGGTATGTAAATCAATGCCTTAGAATAACCTTTGGAGGTTTAAGGCAAGTTGATTAATTAGAGAGGGTCTTTACCTAGTAATAAGAGTCATGACCTGCCTAAAGTAGGCTTGATTCTTATGATACTAGGATACCTTGCATGGATATATGTAGTTTAAGAGGACTACTTTTGCAAAATTAATTACCATATTTGCCTTTAGTGCTTAGTTCCTTTAATAATGCATGGAAATATTTTGTTTATTACAGGAATCACGCCTTATAATATGATCACCCTTATTCTCACTGATAATAAGTTAACTTGACCTGATTATGTTGATTGGAAAATAAATCTAGATATAGTGCTCACAACAGAATAGCTAAAATGGGTAACTCAAGAGGTTGCTCCACCCATTCCCAATGAGCTTTCCACGTAAGAAGAGAAAGATGCTCATTCCCAGTGGCAAAGGGCATATGAGAAAACTCATTATATCATACTTGGGTCTCTCAATAATGTGTTGCAACAACAACACATGGGCATTGCCACTACTTATGAGATTCTCTTGAATCTGTAAGAGATGTTTAATGATAAGGGCAGGCCATCTAGGCAAGCTACTCTAAGGACCATCATGAGCACCAAGATGATAGAAGGAACTCCCATTAGAGATCATATGATTCATATGATTACACTCTTTAACAAGATGGAGATCCTTGGAGCTAAAATCGATGGGGAAACCAAGGTTGATATGATTCTAGAGACCTTATCGAACTCCTTCAAGCAATTTAAGCTCAATTACAATATGAATAAGTTAATGATGAGCTTTCCAAAACTGATAAAGGAACTTTAGATGGTTGAGGGGATTCTCAAGGATCCTAATGGTGTTTACATGGAAATAAAAGAGCCTTCAAGTTCTTCTCGTAATAATAAGAAGAAGAATTCTTTTAAGAAATCCAATCAGGAAAAGGAAATAGCAAAGGTAAGGGCAAGTGTTTCATTTATGGCAAGAAGGGCCATTGGAAGAAAGAATGCCCTGATTTCCTGAAGAAAAATGAAGGAAAGTCCCATTCACTTTTAGTTGAATCTTGTTTAGTGGTGGATTCCACCAATTCCTAGTGGATAGATTCCGGAGCCACTAACCATATTTGTAATTCATTATAGGGGTTTCAACTAAAGAAAAGGTTGAATGAAGGAGAGATGTACCTGACTCTAGCATTTACTACGAGGATAGTTGTGCAATAAGTGGGAGATGTTACCCTGATATTAGAGAATAATAAATATCTAGAACTCAAGGATTGGATTTATGTACCTAAATCTAGAAAGAATTGAATTTCAATTTCTAGTTTAAATAAATCAGATTATTCAGTTTATTTCAATAAAAAAAATTATTAAAAAGAATGATTTATTTATTGGCTCAGGGATATTAGTTGACAATCTATTTTGTATTACTCTTATATCATTATTATATGTTGTTGAGAATAATCATATCTCACTTAAGAACAAAGTACTTAGCACTAATCAGACTTATCTATGGCACCTATGCTTAGATCATATTAATCTAAATAGGATCCAAAGACTAGTCAAGTTTGGAACACTGCACTCGTTAGTTCTAGAAGATCTTCTAGTCTACGAATCCTATACAAAAGGTAAAATGACCAAGAGGCCCTTTACTGCTAAAGGGGTTAGAGCCAAAGAATGTTTGGAGTTAGTGCATACTAATATGTGTGGACTTTTTAATGTCCAAGCATGTGGAGGGTATGAGTATTTCATCATCTTCATAGATGATTACTCTAGGTGTGGTTATGTTTACCTTATGCATAGAAAATTTGATGCCTTGGATAAATTCAAAGAATTTAAGGCAAATCAAAGAACCAGTTAGGTAAACATCTCATGGCACTTTGATCTAATCGAGGTGGAGAGTACATGTCTAATGAGTTTGATTCTTTCCTTAAGAAGCATAGGATTATATCCCAGTTGACTGCTCCTTGTACTCCACAGCAAAATGAAGTGGCGGAAAGAAGAAATCGAACTCTATTAGACATGATGAGATCTATGATGAGTTTTTCAACACTTCCCACATCCTTTTGGGGATATGCCCTAGAAAATGCAGGATATCTTCTTAATCTAGCTTCATCTAAATCGGTACCTTTGACTATTATGGAGATGTGGACGAGTCATAAACCTGGTTTACACCATGTTCACATATGGGGGTGTCCAGCACATGTGTTAAAACCAAACGTAGATAAGCTTAAACTAAGGTTAGAAGTTTGTTAGTTTGTTGGGTATCCAAAAGGAACTATGGGTTATTACTTTTATAGTCAGGTCGACCAGAAGGTATTTGTGAGTATAAATCCCAGATTTCTAGAAAATGACTAGATGATGAGTAATAGTGTTAGGAGTAAGGTCAATTTGAGAGATCTAGATAAGACTCTCATAACAACATATAATACTATGGATCCAATACCAACCATTCTTATTTCTAGTACACCAATACCTCGTCATAGTGAGAGGGTTGTTCTATAACTAGATATATTCATGTATTTGGGAGAATCTTTTGAGGCCATCCCAATAGTACATGAGATCGATCCTACAGATTATGATGAGGCAATGAGCAATGTGGATACACATTTTTGGCAAAAGGCTATGGAAGTAGAGTTAGAATCTATGCATTCTAACCATGTTTGGGAGCTTGTAGAAGCACCTAAAGGGATAAAACCCACAGGGTATAAGTGGGTCTACAAAAGGAAGAGGGGCGTAGATGGAAAGGTTGAGACTTTTTAAGGTTAGGTTTTTTGAGAAGGGTTATAGTCAGAAACCTATTGTCAATTATGGGGAGAGCTTTCTCGTCGATAGCCATGCTCAAGTCCATCAAAATACTCCTATCCATTACAACACATCTTGATTATGAGATACAATAAATGGATGTCAAGACTGCATTCTTAAATGGGAATCTTGATGAGAGCATCTTTATGATGCAGCCAGATGGTTTTGTAGCAAAGGATCAAGAGCATATGGTATGCAAGTTACATAAATCCATTTATGGATTAAAGCAAGCATCCCGCTCATGGAATAAACGTTTCAATCAGGCAATCAAAGCTTTTTACTTTGATCAAAATGAGGATGAACCTTATGTGTACAAGAATGTGCAGGAAAGCATGGCGGTCTTTATGATCTTGTATGTTGATGACATTCTACTAATTGGTAATGATGTAAGGTTATTGTCATTAGTCAAGATCTGGTTTTCTACTCAATTTCAGATGAAGGTTTTGGGAGAAGCACAATACATTCTTTGGATTAAGGTCCTTAGAGACCACAAGAATAGAAAACTAGTGTTATCTCAAGCTGCCTACATAGATAAGCTTTTGGTCAAGTATGTGATGTAGGATTCGAAGAAATGTTTGTTACCTTTCAGGCATGGAATTCCTCTTTCTCAGGATCAATGTCCTAAAATACTTGAGGAGAAAAAGCTCATGCAATTGGTACCTATGCCTCTATAATGGGTAGCCTTATGTATGTGATGCTATGTACTAGGCCAGATATTTGCTTTACAGTGGGTATGGTGGGTAGATATCAGTCTAATCCAAGTCCAACGCACTAGACAACTATCAAGCAAATACTCAAGTATCTTAGGAGAACGAGGGATTATATGCTTGTATTCCAAAGTGTCGAGTTAGTACCTAAAGGGTACACAAATTCAAACTTCCAATCTTATAAGGATTCTCATCGATCTATCTCCAGTTTTGCTTTTACTTTTGGTGGTGTGGTTGTTAGTTGGAAAAGTGTGAAGCAATCTTGCATTACTAACTCCACTATGGAAGTCGAGTATGTTGTAGCTTCTAAAGTAGCAAAGGAAGCCATTTGGCATAGGAAGTTCCTCTTGGAACATAGGGTCGTACCCTTGGCCGTGCAACCCTTGATATTATTTTGTGATAACAGTGGGCCTGTGGCATAGTCTAAAGAACCAAGAAACCACCAAAAAGTTAAACACATTGAGAGAAAGTATCACCTGATTCATAAGATAGTCCAGAAGGGTGATGTACTGGTAGAGAAGATACCTTTTGCAAATAACCTAGTGGATCCCTTCACCAAGACATTTATAGGAAGAGTCTTTGATGGTCATAAGGATAGCATAGGTGTCAGATGTGTACCTAATATGTTTTAGAGGCATGATGTTTTTAAGGCTAGTGGGAGATTGTTAAGATTGAGCTTTTAAAAGCATGACATGATGTAATAAACTCTTGGTTTTTATTACTTATTTAATAAAGTTTTAGCTCATTTTTATCTATCATTTTTCCATGAATTATACCTTATAAGCATTATGGCTTGCATCTTTTGCATTGTACGTGACTTGAGTGCATTAGAAATTGCACAAAAAATCCAAGTCATGGGTTCCTTATAAATAGATGACTTGTTCACAATTAGTTCATGGGTCTAGGCAACCTATTAGAGGTTGTAGTGCACCACCTCCTAATTGTAGGGATGGTTGGTCTTAGCTATTAGGATGGGTTTCCCATTATGAGTGCACTAGTGTGTATGGTTGCACATTGGATAAGACCTATGGTGAGTTATGACTTAAGGCTATCAAGCAGTCATAACTTCATCAAGTTGCTTCATTGTGTTGTCTCTCAACCTTGAGAGAATATTGATCTTGTGTTGAAGTTAGCAGTGGCTTCAACCTATGGGTGAGATTACAAGCTAATCATATATTCCCTTTGGATTGGGAAATTATTGATGGAATTTGGTAGCAATAGGTATTCTCAATAGAGGCACCATGATATCTCTTAGGATTGAGACAATGTGTCCCCTTGAGTGATCCTAAGGATATGTGTTCATGGAAACTATGGTCATAATAGTTCCTTAAGTGGAACTGGATATAAGCTCTTTGAGAGCTAAGATATGTCAATTGAACACACTAGAGGAGGATCTATAACTTAAGGATGGTAGAGGTAGTCTTGAAAAGCTAATAGCCTTCACCTTGTTATACTATGGACACCAGTTTAAAGGGAGACTAAACATAATGGATAGCATGTCATGGACCCGAGCACTTAGTGTCTCGTTGTTATTTACATAGGATATTGGAGTTCAGTTGATTCTCTATAGTAGGATGTTGAATCAACTTCATAATTGGATTATGAGGGAGCCAGTATTCCTATGGGTCCCAGTGGCCCCCGCTATAAGCTCATATACCTTGTTAGCACGGGTTATGAGAGTCAAATTACTCTAGGTTCACTTTTGTGCATAAGGGCATTTTGGTAAATAACTTTAATTTGAAGAGTTAGAAAAGAAAAAAAAATGGTATTTCCTTCATTCTTAAATCCAAAGATAAGGCCCTCACATGTTATTTCTTTTTCGGGTTCTTTTCTCTTTCTTTAAATATGAGATATATGGGGAAAAAAATCTAGGTATCAAATAAATATTAGTGACTCTTTCATAGGGCACCTTTTTGCTTTAAGAGAGATAATAGAGCTTCTAAAATAGATTTAATATTTGAGCTTTATATAAGTGGTTATGTAAAATTAATTATTTTATTGTCAATAATAAGGTTGAAATTGAATTAGATAGATAATTCTAATGAATTTCAAAGGTAATTAAGTTTATGACATGTTGAATTAATTACAAAAATTGATTAAAGATGGTTTAAAATACAACTAGCTAAGTCGTTAACTTCGTCAATGGATTAGTTTGGTGCATAGCAAATTTAGTGTAGAAGGCTACAAGCTATGGTGAAAAAAGATTTTTGAAAGTTGCAAAGAGAGTTTGGAACCTAATGGAGTTCTACAAAAAAATTAGGAACATTCTACTTTTAGATAATTAGCTAATACTCATTATTATTTTTATTTATGTTTAGGCTAGATGTTTAATAAGTCCATATGGAATTTGAGTGATTTCTTCAACGCATTGGTTAATAAAGCAATAAGTTATTTTATAATTTCTCCTTTTTTTAATCTTTTTTTCATTTTTTTAAAGTATAAAAATTGTTTAAAATCCCTAAAGTGGATCAAGTAATTTTTTTTTTTTTCTGAAAAATGTTCTAATTTTTTTCTTAACTTATATAACAAATTGAGAATATCATACGATTTGTTCAATCGTTATACAAGTAAATTTTAACTTTTTAATTTATTATAATGATTTTGAACTTTGGTTATTAGTGACCTCGGTTCAATAAGTGATATCATTAGCCTTGACAAGGTGGTAATGTAGTGTAAACTTAACCCGCAAGGATGTTATTAGTCTTTGGGCTATATCATTTGATTGGAAGCATATCATTAATTGAAAAATTAATTTTTATCCATCTGTAAAAGACAAAAATAAGACTAGCCACTGAGTGCAAGTCCCACTGTTTGAGTATAATGCTATTATTAATGAATTAAGATAAAATATGTGTATGAAATTCTTTTAAATATAAAATTAATTATGCAATGTGTATTATGTTATTTTTATCTTTAAGTTGAAAGTATCTAATTTTTTTTCTTTTTTTCTTTTTTGAAGAAAATGAACTTAATTATTAAATTAAATAAGTTCAATTTACTAATTCATTTTTATAAAAATGTAATATTTTCTTTTCTTATTACTATTATTTAACCCTCATTTATAAACGATTTACTTTATGAACCGTTCCGTCTCACCATTCTTTAATATTCCACTTTTCAAGTATAAGCAATATTGATGAGAGGGATTTGAATTATGAAGGTATGTTTTCTATCTAGAACAATTTTAAGAATTGATTATTTAGGCATCGACGACTAAAACTAACTTTAGTATTTAATTTTCTATAAATCTTACTTAAAGACTAACCTCGGTTATAATTTCTAAAACTTTTTTTAAAAAGTATGGGATAATCATTGAAATTATTCTTGAGATTCTTTAATTAGTTTTTGATTAAAAATTTAGAACTTTTAAATTATGCTCTAATTATCAACTACTACATGTGGATTGTTAGTTTAAAGATCATTCATTGCTTTGGTTCCCAATTTGACACATGAAATGACCGTGGTGTCTTGGTCGCCCGAGTTCTAGTGTCACAAATAAATTTTGATATTTTGAAATATTGGAAAATGTGTTATAATTACATATTTTACTATTATTACTTTTACACTCGTTGAAAATATTATAAATTTAACACTTCAACCAAATAAAAAATAAAAAACTTAATTTTGAGACACTAATTAAGAGACCACACTATCCTAAAACACATTTTGCTCATTCAAATTTTAAAACAAATTCAGGATGTATTAAAAAAAACAAAACAAACAAAAAAACCGCCACCAATCTCCCAGCCCTTAAGAAAAGTCAAAGGCGTTTGGCATGGGCCTAGAGAGGAAGTTGCGAAATGGCAGTTTTGGCTCTCTAGCGGGTATCGAATCACCATCGGCTTTCATCTCAACCACCACCAGATGGTAGCGCGCACTTTACACTGGCTGAAGCAATATATGCAGCAGGTATTATGAAAAACAGATAAAAGGTTAAAGACACCGCACTGACGCAGATTCAATATTAATAAAGGCCAAAAGTAGAACAGTTTTAACGTAGTGTTCCTACCACACTTGTCTTCCTGGACACACCATAAAAAAAGAAAAATGTTTGTACTTCTTGTATGGACAAGAATGAAAAAGATCCATAAAATTCAACTTACTCAAAGGGATTAAAAGGCGTATCATGATTGTCCTCTCTTTTTTAACCAAAAAAACAAAAAAAAAAAAAACAAACGCATAGATTGTCGTCAAGCCAGCTGTCCCCATAGATAACATATATGTCTTTGGAATTGGGGTAAGCAAAAAGAGCACCAGATCTACATCTTAGATGTGACAAACAAAGAAAAGAAAAGGCACCATTTAGTGCTTTACATAATGTTTGTGGTTAGAATGCTGTTGCTCTTTTGCTTAACCCCCAATTCCAAAAGACAAGACATATAAGTATCTCATGGGACACTGCTTTGCGACAATCTATGCGTCTTGTTTTTTTTTTTTTTTTTGTTTTTTGAGTGGTTCCTTATAAAGAGTGTATAGCAAAATTCGGAGGACAGCAATGATACGCCTTTTTAATCCCTTTTGAGTAGTTAACGATTATTATATGGATCTTTTCTCTTTACCCTGACAAGGACTATAGCAACTTTGCATTTTTTCCTTTATCTTTACATAGTGTTGAAGTAAAATCCCTGCTGTGTAGGGAAGACAAGATGTGGTGAAAGAAACATTACGTAAACTGAGTTCTACATGTTGTGTTATTTTTATTGAATCGTGCATCAGTAGTAAATAGTTCTTTACTCTTTTTCTAGTTATCTAATTAATACCCTGCGCATTATTCATTCATGCCAGATGTAAATGCGCTCCATCTGGATGGTGGTGTGGAGTGAAAAAGGTGGCAGATGCGTGAATAGTTATGTTACACACCCGCTATGACCCAAACTTGCCTTTTGCTCCTAACTTTCTCTCTCTATCCCCATGCTCTTAAGCCTTTTAGATCTTTCTTAAGGACTTGGTGTTTGTGCTAGGCTTGCCTCTTTTTTAGTTTATGTTTGTATTGTTCTTTTTAATCACCTGAATTTGTTTTAAATTTGAATAGAGCAAATTGTGTGTTAGGATAGTTGGTCTTCTTAATTAGTGTCTCAATGACAATATTAAGGTTTTATTTTATTTGGAGTTGGTCAGTGTAATCTTATCTCGTATCTCTTCACGCTCGAGGAGAGTATAAGGATATATAATGATTATATATAATGTAATTTAACACATGTAGGCAAAATAGTTCAAGAATTAATTGTCAAAATTTATTTGTGACACTACATCGAAAAGATTACTGTGTAAGGTTATGAACACCGCAGAGTACCTACGGTCATTCATAGTGGTCAAACTTGGGAATCACAATGCATGATGATTTAGTAACTAACATATCCATCAGTAGTATGTTGAGTACTTTATGGAGCTTATCTAAATGGTTCTAGTGTTATTAGCAAAACATAATTAAAAGTATTTAATCTTGGATATTTCTCAAACTTAATCTCTATTTATAACGACTCAATTTGATATAAAAGTATTGGAGCAATTCGAGTGTTAATCTTTCTAGAGTAAGATTTTAGAAGATTATAACGTAAGTTGTTTTACTCTACGTGCATCTGCCTTAATATAATCAATTATATTAACATATTAGTTCATCAATTAACGTAACATTTACTATCAGGTATCTCCTATATCCACCTACTCAATTTCGCATACATTGCTTATATTAGATTGCGACCATGGAATATTTATAGAGAAATGGTTGAGACGACGGTTCAATTAAGGTTAAACATAGTTAAAAATGAGGGTTAAATATAGTCATAAAGATCGAATATGTTACGATGTTGTTATGATATGAGAGTATAAGACAGTGTCGATTGAACATTTTGAACTATTTACATCTCTCATCTACTTACCCTGTTCATTTTCTTACAGAAAAGAAACAAAATAAAGACAACCTTAGATATTTCATACAACCTTTATGATGGTTAAGGGCCCATAATACACATTGATAATTAATTATAGTGGATTCTAAAACAATTCTGATCAAGGCAGGGCCGAAATTTCATACCATATTTTGTGGATTCTGTGTAAATAATACGATAAATTTCTCTATCCAAACAGTTGGGCGACTATAGCAACTGCTTAGTGAGTTTGAGTTATTTTGTTCTTTTTATAGATGGAATAAAATAAATTTCAGTAATGATATGCTTCCAATCAATGATATACCAAAGAGACTAATAAAATCTTGGGGTAAGTTTACATACATACACCTTGTCAGGCTAATGCATATCATTATTGAACCGAGGTCCTAATAACAGAGTTCAAAATCATTTATAATAAATTAAAGTTTTGAAATTTACTTGGTATACGATGAACAATCATATGATTTCTCAATTTGTTATATAAGTTAGAAAAATATAGAACATTTTTCAGAAAAAAAAATACTTGATCCACTTTAGGGTTTCAACATTTTTTATACTTTAAAAAAAATGAAAAAAGATTAGAAAAAAGGAGAAATTTAAATTAACTTATTGCTTATTACATGCCGTTGAAGAAATCACTCAAA
>JBAPGN010002385.1:37121-67190 GCA_037355405.1 Vitis amurensis | reverse complement strand
TTTATCAATGGGCATGTTATCCTATTTGACAACGTATTTTTTTTTTAAAATTCTTTTTTAATCTCATTCATTTATACATGTCATTTTTATTGTGGGGTTCAAATGTGGGTATACCCCAAATAATAATGGGCTATCAAGAACCACGTTTTAAATATAATACACGATTTATTGGATACCAGTGTGGTAGTTTTGATCTTGACCTGAGCTTTTGTATCGGTCCCACAAGAATACTTGAATGCTTGCAAGTCCGATCCTCATATTCATTAAGATCATTGTAGACAATACTAATAGAATATGTCCCCATAGGTTCATGGACTAGACGAACTGCTTTGTTTATTCGGCCTCTCAAGAGGTGATTGACCTTGCCAAGCCTTGACTCATTGGACTATTGTAAACAATATCTACATTGAACAATCTCACAAGTTCATTAGACCAAAACATACAATATTTATATATAAAGGGTATTTGTTTTATGTAGACCAAAATGAACAATGTTTATATGGAAGGAATCAAATTATTGCAAGTTTGTCCTACAAAGGAGCCAATATGATGATCAGAAGTAAGGCGAGAAGCATATAAGAGAACAATCCAAAACACCATTGCACTGCATATGAGTAATTAAACTAGTTGCTAACATAAGCAAATGGATTTACAAGTATGGGTAGTTTGGTGAAGTCAATTAACATCGAGGACATTGAATTTTTTAAATTTTTGAATAGATGTAAAAATTTTCATTGGTATAGATGCATACCTAAGAATGACAATGAGGTTGATTTTTTTAGAAACCCATCTTGCCCTCATACCAAGTTCAAGATAGGTTGGAATATGATTTTGTCTTGTCTCGCCCCATTTAATAAAAATAAATGACACAAGATTGAAATGGAGGTGATCCTTCCCAGACTCTAACGTTGCCACCCCTAATGTGTTATCTAAAAGTTCCATTTCCAAGGGTCTTTTTCTACCTTTCCTTTAGATGGAATAATGTTGTAAATACATTCCTTATTGCTATGGTTGAGTGTGAACTAGTAAACTTGGAGCTTCTTCCTATGCTATCTTTATACTATAATAGCTACATACTTCAGTCAAGTCCACAAGACATTCATGATAGATTATCAAAAGATATATGTCTATGCACTGATGGGTATGCACAACTATGCTATAATATATGACATGGAACAACGGATTGTACAATAATATAATATCACATAAAAACAATTGTTAACTTTGATAATTTTTTTTAAAACAAGCAAACATAACTAGAAATCCTATTTATTATCAAATTATCATTTTTTTACTAATTACATAATTATCATTATAAAAGTTTACTTTGACAACATATTATAATATTTTCGGATGTGTTAATTAAATTACTATTTTATTAAATTATAAGTTTTCAAATTAAAATAAGAAGAAATATAATAATTACTTTTATAAATGTTTTAACCAAAAATAAATAAATTTAACACTTCACATATTCTGATATTAATAAAAATAAATAATTTAACGGTTAATAATATTTAGACACTAATAAAAAAAGTCTAAACATTTAATGATATTAAGCTATATTTAGATTTAAGTTATATTCAAGTATATTTAAAATTTAGATATAAATAAATAAATATCACATTAATTTTTAAATTTTAATTTAATTTACTTTTTCAAAAGTAGAATGAAGAACCTATCAAAAAAAATTATATCATTTATTAATTAAGAGGGTGTACAATAAAACTTAATACTTATTACTTAATTATTGAAGTTAATTTTAAGATGAATTATTTTCATTTTTATTTTAGTAAACTTAACTTAGTTTTTTAAAATTATCATATTGATATTATTGGCACAACCCAACATCTTAGTGTGAATTGTGGGACTCAAATGAGTGATAAGGTTGAGCATAACTATGGAAGTGATAAGGATGAAAACTCCCACAATTCATGCTACAATAGTAGAGAGACGTTGAAAGATGGAGTATCAATGGCAACAACTTCAACCCGAAATGGTAGTTCAACTAGTTAAGGAAATCTCAACAAATTGATTGAGCAAATCTCGGATTCAAAACATAGCATATCTTGGAGTACTCTCGCAAGGATCTCGGATCATATCTTGGAATGTTGACGCAACATATCTAAAAAACAAAATAAATCAAATCACTCTCAGATAGTCTTGGGTTTTTTGCTACCGTTATGCGAACTCTAAGTAATCTGTTTTCAGATTCAATGTAATTTTGTTATCTCAGTTTTTTGTGTTTAAATAGAGGACGTGGTCCTCTATATGTTGCATCTTGGAAATAAAAAAAGAGTTACATCTCCAATCGTGTTTAGGTACAAAAGTAGACTTATTTTTTTCTTTCTTTCTTCTAATTTCAAAATTTCTTCTTGGTATTAGAGCCACTGTAACAACAGCACAACCCGACATCTTGCCTTCAAATAACCATGACTTCCCTCTCACTCAACATTGGAAATTTTATTGCTCTCAAACTCAGCCTCACAAATTATCCATTGTGGCGTGAACAAGCCTTGGCCCTTGCAGAAAACCAAGAATTGCTCGGTCACCTTACTAATGAAGATCCTACTCCACCTCAATGCAACATACCAAATTCTAGTAATACCCCAACTGCAGAAACTTCTGCACCAAGAATAACTGAAGCATACATCCCATGGCAAAAAGCCGACCGTCTTCTTCGAGAGTGGATAATTGGAACACTCTCTGAAGAAACACTTGGCCTCATCGTGGGCTTAGATATAGCAAATGTCGTATGGGAAGCATTGAAAAATGCCTACGCTGAAGATTCACAAGAACAAGAACTCACACTCAAGCAATAACTAACATATCTTCAGAAATAAGATGACAAAACAATTAGAGAACATATTCGAACCTTCAAAAGCCTATGTGATAGTCTTGCGGCAATTGGGAAACCAATCCCAGACAAAGGAAAGGTATTTTGTCTTCTCACTAGTCTTGGTCCTTAATATGAAACTTCTACTACTACCATGCTCAAACCACCAAGACCATCATACTTTAAGCTTGTCTCACAACTTCAAAGTCTTGATCAAAGACGAAATTGGTTCTCAAACCATGCAAATGCCACCCATGCACTCACCCCTCAAATGGCCTTCTACGAACAGCAACAACAAGGATGTCCATAATCCTCCACAGGATATCAAGGCAACAAACAAAAATTCACTTCAACGGGAAGAAGATTTCAGGCACAACAATCAAAGGACCAAAATCGTGGCTACTCCCCTAGCCCAACGTCCAACACTCAACGAAAACGACCTCCCCCACCTGGAGAGCGACGTATGACACCTGCTGAAAGAGACCTCTATCGTGAAGAAAAATGTCAATACTGTGGCATGGTAGGACATATTGCAAAAATATGTTGGTGGGTACCTAAAAGGCTAACAAAACAAGATGACATACCACAAGCATTGGCATCACTTACCTTGGATAACACAATTGTTGAAATGGAATGGATCTTAGACACAGGAGCCTCAAATCACATGATAGGTAAGCAAGGTATGTTAACTAATATTTGAAATTATTCTGGTTCAGATTCAGTTCTTATTGGTGATGGATCTTCTATACCAATTCTTAGTATTGGAGATTCTAGCATTAAGCAAAAGAATAAAGTCTTACTGCTTCAGGATGTCTTGCTAGTCCCTCATTTGAAAAAAAAAAAATGCTCTCTGTAAGTCAACTAACAACTTAGTTTCTAGTTAATTATGAATTCGCTAATGTTGATTTTTATGTAAAGGAACGACAAACAGGACTACCAATGATCACAGGGAGACACAAGGGTAATCTCTATGTGCTCCCCAACTCATCGGAGCTCTATTTTTCTCATTGTTTCAAATCCGATTTTGTAGACATTTGGCATCAATGTTTAGGATATCCCCAGTTTTCTACTTTATAGTTTAAAAAAAATAAAGGGTTGATTAATGTTATTCGCAATGATAAATCCGAAAATATTTGTGATAGTTGCCAATTAGGGAAGCTTAGTAGATTACCTTTTTCTTGTTCTAAACATCTAAGTTCTAGCATTTTTGAAAAAAAATCCATTGTGATTTGTGGGGACCTGCTCCTATTTAATCTATTGGAAAATTAGGATATTATGCATGTTTAGTTGATGATTTTTCTAAGCATACTTGGATAATTCCCTTACAACATAAATCTGATTTTGTAAATGCTTACTTAGCTTTTGAACAATATGTCAATAGACAATTTAACAAAAAGATCAAGGTTTTTCACTCAGATGGAGGGGGAGAATTCATAAACTTCAAGTTATCATCTCACTTCCTCTCCACAGGAATTATACATCAGGTATCATGTCCATACACTCTAGAGCAAACAGGTATGGTTGAAAGGCGACATAGGATAATACAAGAACTTGGAATGACCCATGTTATTTCATAGTGGAGCTCCTCTGTTTCTATGGGTAGAAGCTTTTTCCATTGCTGTCTACCTAATAAATCGCTTGCCTTCATTTGCTCTTAACTCTAAATTACACTTCACTTCATATCTTTGGTTCCAAATGCTTTCCTTATACATGGGATACAAGGCAACACAAGTTCGATCCAAAAATTGTTCTTTGTGTATTTGTGGGATGTAGTGATAAACATAAAGGATACAAGTTCTTTCATCCCTCAAGCAAAAAAAATTTTATATCTCACTATTTGGTTTTTGATGAATTTTTTTTTCCTTATAAAAACACTCGAAACCAAAGCATTGTACGACTTACATCTCATTTCATAAGCATTTTTTACTCATGGTTGTCTCATACTAACTCCACTCACAATGTTGAAATTGAATCCCAAACATTAACCCTACCATGTACAAGTCCTCTACCTACGATACCATTACTCATTTTGGTTTTTAACACTATCACGGGTTCCTCCTCAAACATGCATGGAAGTCAACAGCTCGAGACTACACTTGAGACCGATGTGTTGCAACCCTCCATAAATGAAACATCACAACCTGAGATCGATGTGTTACCTCCCTTGCAGGTTGAATTGTTTGAGAAATTCTTCAACACTCTACATAATGACATCGAACCAAATCAACTCGGCATGCAATCCCAAACTCATCAAAAGCAAACACCGCAAACACAACCCTCACCTTCTATGATCACTTGATCACAAACTCATCAAAAGCAACCACCACAAACACAACCCTCTCCTTCTATGATCACTCAATCTCAAAAAGGAATCATTAAACCCAATCCAAAATATGTCTTGACTTCTACCACAAACTCAACCAATATCCCTCGTGAACCTCACAACATACGAGCTGCTCTAGCTCATCCGAGATGGAAAGTAGCAATGGATGAAGAACTCGAAGCCTTGCATAAAAATAAAACTTGGGTGCTTGTTCCACGCACCTCAGACATGCATGTTATTGGTTCAAAATGGGTATTCAAACCAAAACTCAAACTCGATGGTTCATTAGATCGCCTTAAAGCTCGTGTTATGACCAAAGGGTATCATCAAGTGGATGGTCTGGACTACACCAAAACCTTCTCTCCAGTCATCAAATCTGTAACTATTCGAATGGTCATCACTATAGCTCTTGTTAAAAAATGGCCCATACGTCAACTTGACGTAAAAAAAAAATGCATTCCTTCATGGTTTAATTTCAGAAGACATACACATGGAACAACCTCCAGGAATGGCTAATCTCGAACATCCAACACATATGTGCAAGCTTCAAAAGGCTCTCTATAGTCTCAAACAAATACCTCGTGCTTGGTTTGATCGATTTAGTGTTTTCTTCTTAAATATGGATTTTTTTGTTGCCTAGCCGACCCATCTTTGTTTATTTTTCACTCTAACCTTGGAACACTAATTTTCCTACTTTATGTAGATGATATACTCCTCACAGGTTCCTCCACAACTCTAGTATCAATCTTCATTCAACTTGTGAGCTCTGAATTCAAGATGAAGGACTTGGGTCAAATTCATCACTTCCTTGGCATCGAGCTTTCTCAAACATCTTATTGTCTTCACTTGTCCCAATCTCACTATGCTCTTACCATCCTTGAGAGACCCAATATGGTTGATTACAAGCCTATAAGCACACCTCTTAAATCCAAAACCAGGACATCATCAAATAATGTCTTGCTAGAAGATTAGAGTTATTTTAAAGGACTTGTTGGTGCTTTACAGTACCTAACCCTCACGAGACTAGATCTTTCATATAGTGTGAATTATGCATCACAATTCATGCATGCTCCCACTGTCATGCATTTAAAAATGGTTCAGAGGATCTTAAGATATGTCAAAGGCACAATTGACATCAGTTTGCATTTTACTTCCAATACCACACTTGATCTTTGTGCTTTCTCTAATGCAGATTGGGTGGGGTGTCTAACCACACGACGATCCATCACTGGATATTGTACGTTTATTGGAGGAAATCTCATCTCCTGGTGTGCAAAAAAATAGCATACAATCTCTCGATCGAGCACTGAAGCGGAATATCGAGCCATGGAAAATACAGCAGCTAAACTCACATGGATGTCATTTATTCTTAAAGATCTTCACATTCCGTTGGCATCTACACCAACTCTCTACTGTGATAACACAAGTGCTTTTCACATGACAATAAATCTGGTGTTTCATGCTCGTAGCAAACACATCGAATTGGATTACCATTTTGTGCGCAAACGAGTTGCACTTGGACTTCTCGTCACTTAACATATCTCCACTGAAAAGCAAGTAGTAGACCTCTTCACCAAACCAATGTCAAAGGTTGCACTCAGTAACTTTCGAACCAAACTCTACCTCCAAGCCCAACATAGTTTGAGGGAGGGTATTGGCACAACCCAACATCTTGGCGTGAATTGTGGGACTCAAATGAGTGATAAGGTTGAGCATAACTATGGAAGTGATAAGGTTGAAAACTCCCACAATTCATGCTACAATAGTGGAGAGATGTTGAAATATGAAGGAATATCAATGGCAACAACTTCAACCTGAAATGGTAGTTCGACTAATTAAGGAAGTCCCAACAAATTGATTGAGCAAATCCCGGATTCAAAACAGAGCATATCTTGGAGTATTCTCGCAAAGCATATCTCGGATCATACTTGGAATGTTGACACAACATATCTCAAAAACGAAATAAATCAAATCACTCTCAGATAGTCTTGGATGTTTTGCTACTAGTTATACGGACTCTATGTAATCTGTTTTCAGATTCAATGTAATTCTATTATCCCAGTTTTTTGTGTTTAAATAGAGGATGTGGTCCTCTATATGTTGCATCTTGGAAATAAAAAAAGAGTTACATCTCCAATCGTGTTCACGTATACAAAAGTAGACTTATTCTTTTCTTTATTTCTTCTGTTTTCAAATTTTCTTTTATATTTAAACTCACTAATTTTTCTTAGTATTTATCTTCATAAACTTAAACTTGTTAAACATTTATATTAAAAAGTACTATTGTGAAGCTACAAAATAACTACAAAATATTTACTAAAAAAAAAAAAAAGAATTGTGAACATAGAGTCACTGAAATAAAATTGATTATCACCAAATATAAACAAAGAGAATAAAAAAATTTAGAATTTAGAATAAGTTAATTATTTTTATTTAATATTTAAATTTATTTTTTAATTTAAAATGATGATAAATAACTATTTTATCAAACACTAAGTTAATTTATCAGACACGTACCCTAACTATGACTCATGGTTGTCATTGTCATTCTCTCATTAGGAGGTCATATTAATTCATGCATCATGAATAATTTTCTTCCATATATTAAGCAAGAACAAAAATATCAATTTTTATTGATATATCGTTAGTTGGAGTTTATAGATATATCAAGAAACATCAATGAAAATTCTAATATATATATATATATATATATATATATATATATATAATGTTGGAAATAATTCAAAAAATGATAAAAAAATAATAATGTATATAATGAAATTGCTTTAAGAAAAAAATGATGTGTATAATAAATTTGTAATCTTAGACAATAATATACAAAATTGCGAAACATTAATGCTAAAATGATAAAGCGTTAAGTTTATATATATTGAAGGATATAAAAAAAATGTTGATATATATTTATATTTTTTATTTAAAAATATTAATAATTTTATTTATAAATTTATATTTGTCTTATATTTAATCACTATATAAAAGATATAATAAGATAATTAAAATTAACTTATTTATAATAATTTTATTTTAATTAATTTATAATTATTAATATACAAAAGATATTGTGCAAGGCCCACGCTCAATTCTTGATATTGTGTGTTTTTTTAATAGCTTTAAGAAAGGAAATCCACATTGAAAAGGGAAAAAAATAAATAAATAATGTATTGCTATCTGACATCACTATTATAAGGTTGTTGTGCTTCACTTTGGCAGGTCATGCATGGGCTATCTTCGGCTGATCAAAGGCCCACCACTATGATTAAATTTTTTGAAAACTTAGGTATTTTAAATTATTTAATTTATATTAATGAAAAAGATAATTTATTAATTTTATTTATTTTTTTTATTTATTGAACTAATTTCGAACTGTTTGAACCAACAATTGGATGGATGGAGCCGGACGGTTATTCAAGAATCAAATGGTTAACTCCCTTTTCTTTTTGGGCAAAATGGGCCAGAGTCCCTATCTTTTGCAACCTAGCATTCAACACCCTCTTTTTTATTTTGCAAAATGGGACATTGCCCATGCGTTTCACTACTGTTTGCTTTACAATGAATGAATGAGGCTTATAGCGCTCTTTCTTATCTCCTTTTATTTCCTATATGGGATCATTGTAGTGGCTAATTTAAAGAAAAATAAACTTGGATGATAGGTTCAAGGTAAAATGGTTGGACAACTTTGTTACTCTTTTGTTGATGTTAAAAATTATAAAAACAAAAAATAAATTACATATGTTATTTAAAAAAATAATATAAGTAAACATATATATATAAGATTATATAGTACAATTTTTCTTTTATTTTCAATACATTTTATATTTAAATATTATAGATTTTTTTTTGTGTAATAAAATTTAAAATACTAATACATTTATATAAAATTGAAGAAATAAATGTTATTAATTTTTAATTTTATATATTTTTAATTTTAAAATTTATTTTTAATTTTAATAAAATATATATTATATATTTACAATATTATCGATTTGATCACAGTTCAATCATTTGATCCGACCATTAGAATCTATTTTGATTTGAAAACATTATTTTAAAGTTTGGGTTGGATTAAGGTATCCGAGGTCAATTTTTTGTACCGGGAATATTTCCCTCCAATGTCCAACTGACAGGTTGCAAAAATTGAAAAAAAAAAAAAAAAAAAGGTAAAACTACATAAAAAGTTTGGTGTGAAGAACTTTCCTAATCATAGAGCTAAGCGGCCCAAAAAAACTTATTTTGTAAATTATAAAAAGTTGGCCTTTCGATTCCAAAGAAGTCTGACTACTTTACTGAAAGAGTAGATGGAAACTTCAATGGTAGCTTACAAAATAGTGATTTGCTATTTTCTTTTCAGCCAAACCAGTCTGAAAACTTTCAAAAGCCCAAATATTTTCAAACTTCAAGATCTTCTCCTTTTCATAGTGTGACGATCAGAAGCAACAACTTCATATGCACCTTCAACCCTCATGGTTTGTCATGCACAAGAAGACCAATAACCAGACTACCAAGAACTTATATATAAAGATTTTGCATGGATTAATTATTCCCAATTCATATGTACGTATACATGATAAAGAGTGACACCATAGTATTTGTTATACTTTGAGGCATTTTGGTATGATTCTCATCTCATAATAAGTCATTTTTGAAGCAAATCCAACATGCTTAATAGAAATCCCTCTTGCTAAATGAACCCAAGGTTTCTTATTTGTGAGTGTTGGTACATTAATTTATATAGTTTAAGATTGAGAATTTTGTTTCATTCATTTTGACTTAGGGATTGTTTAGATTATATCTCACTCTCCTTTGAAAACTCGAAGTTGTCGTGTGATAAATTGGAATAACAAAGGTAAGTATAGAAAGGTCTAAGAAAGACAAATTAGAGTTAATTAAGGTTGGTGCGAATGTCAAGTTCTTAAATTGAGTTAAATGTTTTTTAAAATAGTTTTAAAAAACTCCTAGAGTGTTCTAGTGCTCCAGAGAGTGCTTAAGTGCTCCCTGGAGCACTTAGATGTGATAGAATTCTCTACAATTTCAAAGCTTTGATTTTTCAACTTTTAAAAGCTTTATTTTGGGAAAATTATAAATCCGATCCACCAGGATCTTGACCCTATAAATACCTTGCCTAAAGAGGATTTTCTCTTTTTGATGCAAATGTTTCAAAAAACCTAATTTACCTTTTTGTTCCCAAAACTTTGAAAAATGATTGTCTTTGCTTTTACTAGGTTGAGAAAGAGATTTTCATCTCCACTAGGATTCACTAGGAGCACAAGCAGTGTTGTACTACAAATGTGAAGTATAGTAGAGGTGATGGGGAGTAAGACTTAGGGATGGCTTCCACTAGATAAAATTGTGTACTATACTTTTGTATAGTGGATTTGTAATTAGATGTTTTTGACCCCATGGATTTTACATCCGCATGTTGTATAAGTGGTTTTCCACATAAAAAATCTTGCATTCTTGTATTGAATATTTTTAGGCTCTCCTAAATCAAACAGATTAATTAAAAATAAATAAAAAATTTGAGCGTAAGAGGTTCAAAAACCTATTCACCCCCTTCGAGATGTTACCTAAACTAGATCAACTAACTTTCAATGAGGAAAACTCAAATTACAGAATTTACACTTTCAGCCAACACAGCTAGGCTTAGACAAATTGAAGAGTAACTTCAAATCAACCAACTAGCCTTTCATCCATGGAGCCCTTCTCCAATTTAAAGATCATGAAAACCTCTCAAAGCATATCTAAAGAAAAATAAGAGCATTGGCTCACCCTAAGGGTTCCTTGGAGAGGCTTTGATCTTAATATTCTCCATGAGTTGTTGAAAGGGTCTTCAACAACTTGGATTGGATTGGATGGAGCACTTATATGAACTAAAAATGATAAATATTATAACTACTCAAAAGACATTTTCGCAGAATTGCCAACCTACAGATCATTTTTAGTTAACCAAATCTTAAAACATTAGTCACATCCATGGGCAAAATTAAGTGAAGGCTAAACACAGATAGAAGAGAATCATCGGGACTCCCTCCTTAGTTCTACCAAGCTAGCTAACAACCTTGAACAGAATATTGCTCGAGCAGTCCATGACTACTATTAAAAGGAAAAACCTATAAAAAATATGAAGAACAAGAAGCATAAAAATAAAATATAGGCTAAAATAAAATGGTTCAATTTGGGAATCAATGGCTACGCAATATATGACTAAATTCTCAGCTAGATTCTTACGAGTTCTAACCCCCAAAAGCATCAAATGCAGAAGAAAACCCTGCAAAAGAGAAACCAGTAAGACAATAACAATATGATAGTTTCATCTCTACCTTTCAAGTTTGAGCATCTTGTGCTGATGCATCCTCTCAATGTAGAAGTGGCTTGCTTCATTATATCAGTATTGTAAAAAGAAGAGTTGTAAGCTCACCATAATCTTTAATAGTGAAGAAACTTGAATTCTCATTGGTAGTGCTGCATTGAAATTCTGGTTGATTGTCTTATTTCTCATCTTGTTGATATAGTAGATGAACCCCACACTTCTTCACCCCATTAGATGGGCCATAGACTTGGAATGAAGTCTGAATTTGACTCAGTTTATTTAGCCAATTGGAGTGGCCAATCCTAATTCGAGAAATTGGTTGATACCCAAGCCACATGTGACCTGATTTAATGAATCTGTGCCCTTCATCCGAAGAATTCCGGTGTTCTGGATTGATGGGAGCAAAAAGGTGACCAGTTTTACCTTGAGTCAAATTCAAATGACAATATATTACCAAGGCAATCATGGACAGCACCCTTAACTACAAAAATAGCGCACACAACCAATCCCATTAGGGATGGCAATGGGGCGGGTTCAGGACGGGTCGCCCCCATCCCAACCCCACCCCGTTTATTTAAAATAATTCCCATCCCCATCCCATTTAAAAAATTAAACGGGGCGGGACGGGTTTGATAAATTCCCATACCTGCCCCGTCCCGCCTCGTTTAACTTTTTTTTTTTTTAATTTTAATTTTTTTTTAAAATTACTTTTAAAATTTTTTACTTGGATATTCGGCGAATGTTTTCTCACTTTCCTCTGTTTTCCCTATGAAATTTGAATATGCCGAATTGGTCCCTTCTCCTTCGTCCCCACAATAGCTCGCCGCTATTGCTTTTGCTCTGTCACTGATCCATGTCCTGACGTCCATCCAATCTTTTGATTCCCAAACTGGCCCTCTATTTGAAGATAATTTTCGGATTCTGTCATGGGTAGAAATTGAATTTTTGGGGGCAGGATTAAGGTTCAATTTGGTTTTTTCATCGTCGTCATCACTGAAATTGAAGTAGTCGAGAACCGATCTCGGGGATGCTTCTGTGATGTAAATGGGGGATGAAGATGATATAAATGGGTGTTGCAGCAGCTAATCACAGCTCCACCTTTCAATGGGCTCTCTTCTCAAGCATTTCTCAAGAAAATCGCGGCTCAAGTCCGATAACTGAGCTGGGAACTTCAGTAGCTCGTTGGAGAACCCAATTCGAAAGAGAGTATCAGTGCCACAATCTTCCCACGTTGGTTTTCTGGAGACCATCTCGATGACTGTGCATCCCAGACACTAGATCGACCATCTCAATGTTTATCCTTATGAGGATATGAATGGTTATGGGAGATGAGGGATGTGTCAGTGGGAATATATATTATATGTTATATATTCATATATTTATAAACAGGGTCGAGCGGGGTGAGGTAGGGCGGGACGAGGCAATACTCGAATTCGTCCCAGGTTTTAAAAAAAATTCCCAAACCCGTTCATTAAAATTGAACCCCGTCCTATGAGGGGCGGGGCGAGGCGGGTATCCGAAAAAACCCGCCCTATTACCATTCCTAAATCCCATCAACCTAGTATTACACCAATTTGGAGGTAGATGTACTGTTGCTGTGGAGCCTTTGAACCACTCAGGAATTCGACTTCTAGGAACAGAATTACTGGATTCAATATGTGGAGTATATGGCACCATCTGGGTCATGAAAATCATTGTCAAATTATATGGAAATAACGTAGGAGTAATGCTCAAAGGAGTATAAGAATTATTCCATAGGATTTAATTTATTTACTTTTACAATATGATCAAGATAGAGAGGAGAGAAACCTGGATTGGGAATTGAAATCTTGGTAATTTATTTGCCAAACTTTGCATTTCCCTTAATGTAGTTGCCACAAAGTTGTTGCTTTCATTCTTAGACAATCTGAAGCAATTAGAGAATGTGAATCGGAGGCTTGACATGCAAATTCTTGGATATATTTTTCTTTTTCGTTGGATATAAAAGAAAGAATTTATTTTTCTTTTCCCTTTCTCAAAATTTTCCCTATTTTTCTCCTTGAAAAGAGAGGTTAAGACTCTTTCTTGTGAGAAAATAATGGTTATTGTATTCATAGTTTCATTCATGATTTAAGGCGAGAAAATTGGTTAATGAAACAACTAATGGGGATTTTTGGGCATTTTAAAAGGTAATAACCAATCAAAATTCTTGGACATTTTAGAAGGTAACTCGGAAGCCTTATTTTTCATCCATTTATTTATATTTCTCTCTTTGTACTTTTCATAATAAATTAAATGTTGTGACACTGAAATCTTTCATTCAAATAAGGTTAATTTAAGAATACAAAGATAAAACAATGACACACATTATACGAGGCTTTAACGTGATTCAGCCAATCATACCTATGTCCACGGATGAGAGAGAATTATTTCATTATATAATAGAGAATATTATAGAGGACAAAACTAAATATAATTGTTGAATTCCCGAAACATCCCATATTTCTCCACTTTTTGTATCCATACCCTACCACAAGTCTTCTTCGGATACCTCCCTTTCTTCCTCACATCTCTATCCACCACCTATAGTTTTTACAAGTCTATCTTCATCTCATGACTTTTTCCCCTCATGACCTAAAATATTTGTGGAGATATTCCCAATAACTTTCTTTATGTTACAAGGAAATTTAATATTACAATAATATATTAATTTATAAAATATTATATACCATATTCTTTACAAAAAGAGATATTTACTAATTAGGAATTTGGGACAATTCTCAACGTTAAATTAGATAATTTGGATTCTTTCTATTTCTTTTCTTCTTCTATTTCTTTATATGACAAATGAGTGTGAATAATCAATATTTAATTTATAAAATTGATTGAAATCTAATAACAAGTCAAAAACAAATTATCTGATTTTTAAGGTTCCCACCAAACCAACCAATTGTGAGTCATGATGGATGGGGAGTCTCACTCTTATAACAATACTTAAATAGCATGGTTCTATGAGGCCCTAACCTTCTCGTTTAACCCTTAAATATGGCTTCGGCCCTGGCTGATAGAAGGGAAGATTGGGCCCACCCGTTGATTTCCTGTTCCTTTTTTAATTCTTATTTTACAGAGCGTTGGGCCCACCCAATTAAAAGCCAGGGAAAATACAAGAGCATGTGACGCAGGGCCCAAAAGCTGCTTGTAGTTGCGGCTACGTTTAACTTGGTGGTCTCGCTTTCAGTCTCCCGTCTCAACCAATCTCCGCCGTCCAAACTGCAACGTGGCCTGACGTTTTGCCGCCCTTTCTGTGATTCATAGTTAGGCAGGCCAACTCAGTTTTTAGAAAGGAAGCTTGGAATTTAATATTTGTTCAATATAGTAAAATAATTTAATAAATAAATTATTTTATTTTGCTTAATGGCTTAAAATTCTGAACTCTGCATTATTACAAAGTGTTTTGTGTAATTAATTTGATAAATTGACATATTTTATAATAAGCCTACGTGGCAATCATTTGTGATTATTATAAACCAATTTAGGAGGAATCTGAGGTCCAAATCATGTTATTAAATTGATATGATTTTTGATAGTTCATTTAAAAGTATTTGACTTCTCCAGTAGTTTTTTTGTCTTCTTTTAATAACACAAAAAGGGGAAAACATTAATGGTCAATTATCCAACAACTCCCAATAAATTACTTGAGAGGAAAAAGGATTTCGTAAAGGAAAAATAAAAACAAGGACACGTGGATGAGCCACGTAAGCATTTTCTGAAAAAGAAAAAAACAAATACGAAATGTTGTTTTGAATTTGCTGCTCTTGTGAATTGATGGGATGAGCCACGTAAGCATTTTTTCTGAAAAAGAAAAAAACAAATACGAAATGTTGTTTTGAATTTGTTGCTCTTGTGAATTGATGGTGCTTGTGGACTTTCATGATTTCCTTTGCATTGCTTGCAAGGCATTGGAGAAGCAGAGGAGCTAGTTGAGTATATCTCACAATATGGTGGAACAAGAAAATATATAACTAGTTAAGTGATTATTTATTGAAGAAAATTTTAAGGTTAGGTTGTTAGGATATCCTAGCATTATAAATTAATTATGCCCACCTTGTTATAGTTGAAATATTAAAAAATGTTTTTTTTTATTATAAAAAATATGAAAGAAAAATATAATAAAATTAGTTAAAAAGTTATATATATTGAATTTTTATGTAGAATAGGAAAAATAAATGAAATGAATTAAACAAAACATAAATTTATTTATTTTTCATTCTTTTCCCAACATCATAGATTCTTTTGCCATTCTTAGACATACATGCATCTTTGATGATGGAAGTACAAAAACAATTTATTTCATGCATGAACCATAAATGTAGAGATAGCTTCCCCAACTTTTTAGGTGAGATTATAACTATAGAGGTCCTTGTTCATTTTATAACAAATAATTAAATCCATTGGATAAAGAAGAATAACATAAATAAAATGAAGATAGTGAAATTAATGACCGAGAGACTAGGGAAGAAAAATTCTTTGAAAAAGAAGGTGAAAGACTTTGTGTTGTGGAGCGTGATTCTCGATTTTAGTGTGGTTCCATTCATGACTTGGAGTAATTAAATGGTGAAACAACTATTTTTTTGAATCTTGGGTATTCCAAAAAGGTAATCCGAAGTTTTCGTACAAATATTACTTTTGAAATTTAGGAACATTTCTCAACTGAGCAAATGTACAACTACTTAATATTAAATTATTTTCTTTCAACCCTATTAAAAGTGATTTTTCTAATATTAGTTCATATGCATTTAGTTGAAGCTTGGTTTTTCTTTGTATATCAATATATAAATGACTAAAATATAAGTCATTAAGGTCATGTTTGGTACATTGGAATGGGCAATGAGAATGAATAGATATTTTTTGTAACCATTTTTTAAAACAATTTCATATTCTTTGAAACAAAAAAACAGGAAATCATATTTGACAATCAAAAAATAGAAAATAGTTTTTTGCTTTTAAAAACCATTAATAGGATGTCTTAAGATAACATTTTTAAATTATTTTAAGTTGTTTTTTGAGGGCTATTTTAAAAAATAATTATACAAATATGGGGAATGATAAAAAATAAAGCACTGCAAATAAAAAATATTTTTAAAACATATGTAAAAACATATAAAGCGGGTTAAAAACATTTCAAGTTCCTAAATAGACTTTTTTTTTTTTACAAGATATTGAACAATTTAAAAAAAAAATCGCAAAATTTGTTTTTCAAAATTATTTTTAAAAGCAATTACCAAACATGACCTTTATTTCGATTCCTATTTTTCCTTGATTAGTAATAAATATGTCCATTCCAATTCTTATGTTTGAAAGCACCAAAGACTGTAAAGTCAAAATGAATGTTTGTTTCCATTTCAATTTTAGGTAATAATGAGAATGAGAATGGAAAATAAAATTGATAATAATAACTATACACATAACTTTAAATAATTTTTTATTTTCATCAAAAAAAAAAAAAAAAACTCTCAAACTATACTTGCTTTGAAATACTTTATTTTTTATTTTTTATTTAAATCTTTGAGAGTTTTTTGACTGAATAATAAAAGTTAGTTTGATCATATAGCCACCTAAAGCAATTTCTACTATTTGGGCACAATGTTATTATTAATAAGTCAAAGTAAAATGTTTGTTTATATTTTTAAAAAATGTAATTTAAGTATGCAAAGTATATTATTTAGTTCTATCTTTAAATTGAAAGTGCCTAAGTTTTTTAAGAAAGTGAATTTAATTATTGAATTAAATGAACTCCTAATTACCAATTTTTTATTTTTTTTTATAAAGATGTGATAGCTCCTAGGATTTAACTTTGTACTATACTTGATCCTCCTTATTGAACTATTTTTCCTATTTTAAGTTCACTCTTCTCTATTATTTCACTTTTTAGGTATAAGTGATGTTAATGAGGGGAAATCGAGATAAGAAGGGTGTTTCTTTTGAAATCTGCTTTACAATTAATTATTTAGGAGTTTTAAATTAAGATTGAACTTAGTATTGATTTCTAAAACTCTTTAAATTCTTTGGGATGATTCTTAAATTTATTATTTAGATATTTTTAATTAGTTTTGGGTTAGAAATTTATAATTTTTTATTTATTTATGCTCTAATCATTGTTATGAATCAATTTGAGGAACTTGTCAACTAATTACTTGTTGGGTTTGTTAGTTATGGTCATTCACATGTTAAACTCTTGGGTTTGACAAGTGAAATGACCATGGTGTCTTTGATCTTCGAGTGTCACAATTAATATATTTGAAAAACTATTTTCTAAAATATCTTTTACAAATTGCTCATTGTTTTGAAATCAAAATAGTAATTTTCATATTTAAAAAATAGAAACACAATTTTGAAAATAAGGCAAAAATAATCTTCATTTTCAAGAAAAGTTTCTTGTTAAGGTAAAAATATACATTCAAAATAATTTAACCAAATATTGCTTAAATATGTATCATACGTAGAGAAAAATTATATTAAAGCTCCACAAATAGTAGGGAATTTATTCCAAAATTTTAAAAGAAAATGTGAGAAAAAAGTGAAAATAAATAAATAAATAAAGTTTAAATTAACTTGATCAAATTTTTACACGACTTAAAATTTATTCATCATTTTTTATGTTTATAAATAATTTTAAAATATATAAATCTTTTCATAATTTATTTATATAATGATTTTTCTTTGTATATGATACAATAAACCAAATAAGGAATTTTGAATTATTTCTTATTTTACTTTTTTTTAGATGATAGTTTTTGTAAGCCAACTAAAACCATTTTAATTAACATATACATATCATACGAACAGATAAATTATAGATTGCATTTGTTTTGAAAAATATTTTTTAAAAATCTATAATTATTATTATTATTATTATTGTTACTAAATTGCTTTTTATTGAGAAAAAAATATACTATGACTCCCAATAGATGTTTTAAGTGATTCACAACATACAAGGGGTTGGTATTCTATTTTCAACTATATATTTACAAAATATATTTTTGTGTTTTTTTATGGAAGGTTCTGAAATACCTAATTGGGAAACAACTTTGTCCCATCCAGACGAAAACAATAATCATGTTTGCCAAAATCATCGGTTCAACACTATTGATTATCTTAAAAAATAATTTTAAAATAATTCTTAAAAGGAGTTGTCTATGAAAAGCAGTTTATATGCGAGGCCAAAATTTTCATGGCTTAATTAACATTTCTTGAAGTAATCAATAAAAGACTTGTGAAAGAATATTTTAAATTTATTCTAAAATAACGTGTAAGTAACCTGTAAGAAATTTTCACAATTGTTAGCTTTCTTCACGTATTTGGTTTATTTTAATTAGGTAAGTGATCAAATATCATTATTATATATAATAGTCCTGCTCATTGAAGTAATCAAAGAACATTGAAAGTCAATACACATTCACATCACTTCCTCTTATATTGACGCGTGGAGAGAGGAAGTATTGTATCCCGAGGGGATTATCATGACTATATAATGAATCATAAATGAAAGACATACAGCAAAAGTTGTAAGAAAATTGAAGGAGTTGTGTTTAGGAAAAGAGGAGGCTTTTATTCCAAAGAAGATGTGGCTGATCATGAAGGTTTTCCTCTTACAAATTTTAGTGTTTCAACTTTTTGGTGGTGGCATCCATTGCCAAGCTTCAACCAGTCGACATACTTTTGTGGTAAATACTATATATAATTCTCGCCTTAACGTTATCTTCTGATCATAATATTTAGGGAGCAATATGACTCTCATTTTCCACCGTAAGACCCCTTACCCTGGTGTCGTTGAGTCGTTCATGCATGCTATCAAATTTTAAGTAATTATACACTTACATGAATGGATTGATGCAACCATTCATGCATGTAATATTTCTTTTGGGATGAGGTTGAGTGGTTAACTTTTTATTGGTTGTAGGTGAGGGAAACTTCATATACAAGGCTTTGTAGCACCAAGGACATCTTAACAGTAAATGGACAATTTCCGGGACCAACTATATATGCTATGAAAGGAGAGACGATCACTGTCGACGTTTATAACAGGGGAAAAGAAAATGTCACCATTCACTGGTAGGTCTTGAGCATGTCTCAAAGAAAGAGCGACGACAACATGCCTACATGGCATGCATTCTTTTACTTCTAAGAGGGGGCTGCAGTATATTGCTTTGCAAATAAAGTCAAATTTAAAACAATACTCTAGGGTTATTTGCTTTAGTTCCATTGAAATATAGTTGATGTCGCTTATTACTATGATAATATGTTGCTGCATGCCATCTTTTGTTAGTTCGAAAATAAGTACTAGTTTTAACGTATAGTTATTGTTTTGCAGGCATGGGGTGAACATGCCTAGATATCCATGGACAGATGGTCCCGAGTATATCACACAATGCCCAATTCAGCCAGGGTCAAAGTTTAGTCAGAAGATCATCCTTTCTTCTGAGGAAGGCACTTTATGGTGGCATGCTCATAGTGACTGGACCCGAGCCACCGTTCATGGAGCTATAATCGTCTATCCTAAGAATGGAACCAAGTATCCTTTTCACAAGCCTAATGCAGAAGTTCTCATCATATTAGGTATAAGCGTTGTTAGTTTTAAATGTTAATTTACATATTATGAATTAACCAACAAAGCAAAATATAAAATTATTGGAGTTGTTGAAATGCAGGACAATGGTGGAAGATTGATGTGAGTGCGATTCGAGATGAAGGGCTTGCAAGTGGAGCTATTGCTAATCACTCTGATTCTTTATTGATAAATGGACAACCCGGTGATCTACTTCCATGCTCAAAATTAGGTACAAATTAAGTTTAACTTCCCATTTTAAAATTGTACATGATTTCATTTTTTTGTATGTTGACCATATTACTTTTTCTTATTAGCATCAACATATTTAAAGCTTAATGCTAAGAAAGAGGAATATAGCTATGAGGATGGTAGAGCCATGATTTAACACATGAGAAAAGGCTAGTCCAAATATAATTTTGAAATATGGAGCCAAATTTACACCCCTAATCAATCAATCACTTCATAATTGGTGGATCCTCATGGAAACTTTTTCTTTTTCTTTTGGCTAGTCATAAGTATACACTTCCCTTTTCTAATTGCAGAACACATTCAAGCTAACGGTGGATCATGGAAGACCTATCTATAACCTGTCTGCCTTGCACGAGGCTCCTTTTTTCTCTATTGCCAAGATAAAAATCGTGTGGAACAATGGTAGCTACACGAAACCATTTGACACTAGATTATTTATACATATTTCCCTGGCCAAACTTCGATGTCTTACTTAGAAGCTAACCAACCGCCTGGTCACTATTACAGGCGGCCTATAGCTTTTACCCTGCAAGTCGTAATATTTATGATAACAACACCACAATTGTACAGTACATGATACTTACACTCCTCTTCAACCTCCCTTCTTGCCTTCAGTTTCCTGCATACAATAACACAAACGCCATCTTCAAGTCATTAGGCCACCTCGAAGGATAGCAGTTGCGGAAATCCTTGCAATGTCCCATTGAGCACTAGCATCTAAACTGATTTACACTATTTCTATGGACTCATATCCATGTATGCAGGGGCCAAGACACTCAAGTAATAATAAACTAAGCTTCCATACCCTTACAGTTGGATACTAGAGCTTACTATTATAACATTCAGTGGTTATATGGAGATTAAATTTCCTAGCGTGTCCACACTAGTGTTCCGTTTTTACAGCTGATTAATCTTCCATTAAGTCTATGAGTTGCGAGCACCGGAAAGAAAGTAAGGGTGCTTGGGTATAATCCCACAGTGGAAATGTTTTCAAAGGGGACAATGTGGCTGGAGGGTCAATCCACTCATGCAATCTCCATGGACACCNTCCCAAAGAATTTCTGGCCAGAAGCAGTGAACTGGACAGCTCATGTGCTCAATAGAAGTCCTACATTGGCAGTAAAAGGTGTGACCCCTGAAGAGGCTTGGAGTGGTGTTAAACCCAATATTGATTATTTTCGGGTTTTTGGATGCATTGGCCATGTTCATGTGCCAGATAACAAGAGAAAGAAGCTAGATGATAAGAGCTTTCAATGTGTGTTGCTAGGGGTGAGTGAAGAGTCTAAAGCATATAGACTTTATGATCCAGTGTCCAAGAAGATAGTTGTAAGAAGAGATGTTGTTTTCGAAGAAGATAAGTGCTGGAATTGGGGGAGGAGTAATGAAGAAGTAAGACTTGATGTGCTTGAATGGGGAGATAGCAATGAAGAAGGGAGTGAAGATGAACAAGGTGAAGATGACGCTGAAGAGGGGGTGTGTAGACCCTCAATTTTGTCCCTTTAGCACATGTCTTTAATTTCGTTTTCAGTGCCCCATAGTAGTTCCCTGGTGGCCCATGGCTACTCATACCACTTACCTTTTTCTGAGTCACCTCGGAGACTTTGGTTGAGCAATTATCTGGCCCCTTATTGTGACCCTTGGCAGCCCTAATTTAGACTTAGGCTTTTCGTTCATTTTTAGGATAGCTTTTAGATACACTTGGCCCATTAGGCACTACCCTAGGCCCACCTAGTCTCATCTTAGGCCTGTTTAGGCACACTTGGCCCATTCGGATATTTTTAGCATGACTTGTATGACTTGCATGGTTACATGGTTTTTGGGCTCGACTTTTGTTTATTGGTTTATTTTTATTTTTATTTTTAGTTTTAGTTTTATGATTATCATTCACTTTTTATTGGTTATCTTTCTCTTTATATTATTTTCCTTAACTTATTTATTTATTTATTATTTATTTATTTAGTTATTTATTTTTACCGTTTCCTAAATTTATTTACTTACTATCTATTCATTCAATTATTTAACTTCAAAAATTTCATGTTTTTTTTTGCAAGGAAACTTTACCATTGGAGTTTAAGGAAGGTGGAATTCTCCTTGGAAGGTTTTGGAGGGGAATTTTGAAATTGGGAAGATTGCTTTTGAATTGGAAGATTTAAAAAAGAAAAAGGAAAAAAGGAAGAAGAGAAGAAAGGAAATAGGAGAATTTTCCTTTTTAGGATTTAGGCCTTTGGGGGGTGATATATATATGTGAGAAAAGAAATTCTGAATGGAGATTTTTTCTGAAAATTTTTCGGGGAGAAGAACAGAGGGAGCGGAAAAGAACGATTGCAGCCAAGACCACCCAGGTATGTTTTGCGACTATTTACCTATGCTTCATCTTATTCCATTCTGGAGGATCCTTTGACGGTTCTAGGTGTTTATTTTGCTGATTGGTGTGGATGGAAAGGGCCACAAATTGCTGTTGTTGAAATTAAATCTTTGTTTGTTTGGTAGGTTCTTCATTCTGTTAATGTCATTAATCCCATCTGAAAATAAATTGCATACATGTCCATCTTCGGACTGGATGGTAGAAATCACTCCCTGTTTTTATTCAAATCTTATTCTGAATCACTCCCCTATTCTGAGCTAATAGATTGAAATGTGAAATTGTGACTTTTGTTGGTCATCCTTCTCCTCTTTCTATACGTTTTTGTTGTTTTTCTTCTATTTTTGGCTCGTACCTCAACAAGCTCCACTCCCCAGGTCTTCAAGATTTGTTCTCTGTTTCGGAATTAAAAATTAAAAATCATGGGAAAAAAGGACACTCTGCTTTTTCTGCATTTGGATGAGCATAATGTGGCGCTCAAAATCATGGACTTCTCTAAGCCTTCTGGTACTGTTGTTGTGATCCTAAAATCTAGAAGTCAAATATAACCTGGGTTTTTCACCTTCAGTAACAGTTCTAATCAGTTCTACAGAAGCAAGGAAAAAGTTGACAGCGTTGGTTCAAAAATTTTGGGATTATGGAAAGAGATGAGAAATAATGAGGAGATGCAACTGGGGTTGAGATTCTGGATCCGTAAGGAAAAATGTCATGGGGAATGGTTTGCGGGCAATGAGTTTTTGGGAAATTCCGATTATGGCATTTTGTGGTGTTGTTTGAGATTCTTTTGACTACTTTTGATGCAGATTTTTGGTGCCAGTTTTGAGAATAACGAGAGAAGGCAGTGGTACAGACTAAAAAAAAAATGGATCAATAATTAGAAAATCCCCAGTTTATATAGTGGTGCTGTTCAAAAGCATGTTGTTGCCGTAAAACAGGGGAGAAATCTATGGATTTGACGAAGGTCAGTCAAGTGAGGGTTCAATGATGTACCTTCACAACAACATGAAGGTATTGCAATAATTTACTATTCAACTGTGAACCAGAAGGCTTGTTAACTAAATTCTTTAATTCAACAATCCATCTCTATGAAAAGGAGACGACTGAAAGTATTGCATTCTGCACATGACAACTCAGTGTCATACTTATGCATTGGCAATTATGATGCTGCCTTCACAGCCAAGTACCTGGGAGTGTGTATAGTCTCTGAGATTGGTCAGGTCTCATCTTACTGCAATTCTGATGAGAAAGCTGGTTCATATTCTTTCAATGGAGATGAGTTTGCTGGTCCAATGACAATACTGATGATATTCTGTACTATTGTAGTGGTAAGGGGACTTTGAATCAGAATAGGGGTGGCTCTGGATATTCCCTTCCTCCTTTTGTTGGTGGACAGATGTACATCAATGGACCAGAACAATTGTGTAGTCCTTACATTCAGCAGCAATTACACGAGAGTTCATTTATTGGTTATTACTAGATGAGCTTCTTGCGTATCCTGTTAGTAATGAGAATGGTGATAAAAGAAGGGTCCATAATCCTAAGTTAAACAACAAATCAGTTAATTCTGAAATTCATCGGTCATCATTGCATTGACGAAAATCTAGATGCCTCGAAGATAGATCATAGTAATTGTTCGGGCCTTGAGCACCTTCTCATGAATTATGGTTTTCGGGATGAGAAGAGGATACAAACAGGTTTCTCATCATTACCAGATTCGACTTTACCGCTGGTGAAATATCCTGCTGCATTTAATAATTATCCAATATCACCTTCAGCCAAAATAGAGCAGCAGCCTTTGCAGACAGTTGTGAAGAGTAATGAACGGACTTTGAATGGTAAATCAGTTTTCCTAACAAGGGATATGAGTAGCAGCAATGGGGTCACGCAATTTTAGATGAATGACGCTGAATTCGGAATCCAAATGCTGAAGTTACCATACTTCGTAAACAGTAGTAGGCTGTTCATCGTATAATAAAGACTGGTGCACCAATTCAGAACAAGCTGGCTGAGCTGTGGTCTTTGTTCGATCTTGTCTTCCCTGGGAAGTTGGGAGTGTTGCTTGTATTTGAAGCAGAATTTGCAATTCCCATATATGCTGATGGCTATGCCAATACTTCTCCATTCCGAGCATCCGTTGCCTATAGGTGTGCAGTAGTCTTACGTGAAAGCTGATGTGAATCCTCAGCTTCCAAACAAGACTGAACATGTCCTATTTTGCAGCCACTTACCTTGATTTGAGGTGTTGAAGTGTCCTTAATTCAAGCACTTCAAGCATAATGTTCTCAAACTATTCACTACTAGCGGAATGCTAAATGAAATCACTGCAATTGAGAGGAAGCAGAACATTCTGATCTCTTTTCTTCTTTTTTAGTATTGAAGTGTTTGCTGAAAGATTCACTCATTTGGATCACGAATATCCAACTCTTGAAATCTTCAAGGTGGATCAAAGAAGAAGTGCTTGCTGGAAAACATGGATTTATAATTTCTAGAGACTTGTTTCGGTGGGCTGATCATTTCAGGACTTTTAGGAATTCATATGAAGATTTGGCCAGAGATGATTATTATCTTTTGACAGAAAGACTCAGAGATGAGGGTGAGAAAAAGGTTGTTCTGACTGTTTTAGAGAAACATCTCCGGGTTAAACTTGTCAGAGATAACTTCTACTATCAGAAACTTGGTGCAGGAAACAATGTTTTCAGTTTAGGCAAACACGCATGAGCTTCTGAAAGTCTTGGAGATATTATCTAGACAAAAGTATGCGGAGGTTGTACTTTCTTGTTGAGCTCTGCTACAGATTGCGTGAGCCCATTCTTCTTATTGGCGAAACTGGTGATGGGAAGACTACAATTTGTCAGTTATTGAGTGCTGTTTTGGGGTTAAAATTACACATTTTGAATTGCCACCAGTACACCGAAACATCTAATTTTCTTGGGGGCTTCTACCCTATTCGAGAGAGATCAAGATTGATTTCGGAATTCAAGTTTCTAATTGAAGAATTGATAAAGTTAAAGGCTTTGTTGTGAAGTCCCCATTGAGACTCTCCTCGCTCTCTCTTTGTACTGCCTTTACTTTCATCTCCATAATTCATATAACAGTTGGAGAGTCTCTGTGCTGCAGCCGATTTAACCTCTTAGAGGCATTTTGTTTCTCACTGATGTATTCGGTTCAAGATTGTGGCCCACATCAGAAATACAGATCGAATGCTATCATTAAAGATGAAAATCAAGTTCAATGCAAACTGTTTAAGACAAAAAGTGGTCTCCGTGTATGTCAGAAGTCAAGTATGATATCCAAGCATTCTTGCTCTCGCATTAGAATTTCTCAGCAAACAGCAGAATTTGAATCATGTATTCAAAGTTGTCAGGATGTTTCTTCAAGCAATGAAGTCTCCACACAGGATACTGAAAGTAATGAAGCAGTCATTGACCAGCAATAATTGTTAGATGCCGAAAATCTTCAGTTTCAGATGGAGTTGTCATCTTTTAGTTGATTCCATAACTACAGAGAATACGGAATATGCCACAGTCCCCTGTCCATCAAACTTAGAGACAATTTTCTCACCTGTTCTTGAACCTGTTGACGTTCACAATGAACTAAATATTCTCAACAGCACTGGGAGCTTCAATAAACCTAATTTGGCACAGTTAATAGCTAATGACAGTTGATGGATAACAGCAGAAGCTCACTTAACTATCAAACTTGCAATGTAACAGATTTTTATATTTCTGATGTGATTGTTGCAGACCTGCCCATTGATAGAAACTCCATCTCAAAACCTTCAAACTCATCCACTACAGACCAGAATGTGAAAGAAATCGTTCGAAGCTGGCATTGGCATTGGATGAACACACTCAGAGATAAATTTGAGAGCTGCCTAGATGGCCTCCAATCTTGAAGATCTGAAAAAGAATTTCACTTCTGAATGGGAAAAGGGAGAAGAGAGTATGAAGCAAACTTCGGTTTCCTTGAGCCAGAGGATAGAAAGGATAAATTCAGATCAAGGCAAGTGTTGAAAGAGTGGGGTTGAAAATGGTAAGAAAGTGGAAGCAGTCCAGCCAGCTACATTAGAAAGGGAAGAGGAATTTAAGAAAAGATATGAAAGCTGGGACGATCTAGAGGTCTTTGAGTTTCATTATGGTTCTCATCATCCTAGTGCTGGAATTGCCCCATCCTATCTGCTGCGCCTACCACCATTCAGTGCAGAGAACCAAAAATCACAGGGGTGGTCAGTTTGACCATGCTGATCGCCTTTTCAATCATGGTTAAGTGCAGTTGGGAAGGGGAAACACATCAGATGCGAAGGAACTAATTCCAGAATTCTTCTATATGCCAGAGTTCTTGGAAAGTTGTTTCAATCTTGACCTGGGAGAAAAACAATCAAGGAAAAAGGTTGGTGAAGTTGTGTTACTTCCTGGGCCAAAGGCAGTGCCAGAAAGTTTGTCAGGAAGCATGGTCTTCAATCTTTAGTCAGATCATGCACAAGTTCTTCGTATAGCAGAAAGGAGAAGCTAAACCCTCTAAGGCGGAACCCCTCGCATGCCAGACATACCATGAGCTTGTTGTTTTAATTATGACTCAGTTGAAGTTGTTAATCAGCTTGAACCACAATAGCAGTGGGGTCCTTGAGAGATGTTGATCTAGTGGAATTAGAGCTATAGTTGAATCTGCTTGTGAGAAGCTTGTCACCTGTCAAAGTAGACCTCTAGAATTCTAATAAGTCTCTGTTTCCATACCAGCATTTCAGCCTCAAAAGTAGTCCCAAACTCCACTCCATCACGGCAACCTTACTACACACACCTTCTCCCCCACTTGCTTCTTTGATTGAGAATTCACTGTTTTAAATTGAATTTTAGAACCATTGTTCAACTAAACATTCTCGACTTTGAAAAATCCATCTTTAGATCCTTCTCTAGGCAATAAAATCCAAATTTCAACACCCCTTTGCTGTCATTTTCCTTCCGGCACGCGTTTTCACTATTTTATTTGATTTTCAACTGATTTTCTTGATTTCCCAAGCATGAATAAAATTCATGATTCCAAACAATGGAATCATAGAATCAACTCATGCGAAATTGATTAGGGCTTTGGTGGGGGCCCGACATTCATAATACTCTCTTCAATATTGTTTGCTTGACATGTTGATTTTTTTTATGATATACATGAATTTGTTCATATCTATTGTTGAGATACCCTTGTTCCCATAGACGTGTGGATGCTCGCTAATCAGGTACGCTTTCTCTACCCCCCAACTTTGAAATTCTATGAATATGTATGTTATCATGAACCATGACCATGTTTGATGCCATATTTGATTATGTTGATGCTTGTTTGATCATCTTTGATAAAATACATGTAATGTGTCATATTTCCAAACTAATCTCCTATGTTTCATGATAGCACTTGAGAAGCCGTTCAGGTACGCACTTCGACTCTCACTTGTGGTTGGTTTTCTTGTTAGGCATGCAATATTCAAAATCACCTAGTCTGCTTAGGTATCCATAATTAACTGATTAATGGCCACACTTCCCTTAACTTTGTAAGTAGAGGACCTTTTTAGGCTTAGAGGGTGCTACCTTTAGAGGTACCTTCCCAATAAGTAACCTGATCCCCGGACCAAGACTTGGGTTTTCAAAGACATGCTTTTCCAAAAATTATTGGAGTCACTTTTTTAGGGTTTTTCTTTCTTTTTTTATTTTCCCTTTAAAATAAAAATAAATAAGTGGCGACTCCAACTTTTTTTCAAAAATCAATTTTTCACAAATAAAAAAGCGAGTCACGCTGATCGAGGTGGGGGTGCACGTGAAGAATGCGGGTCCACAGGGTGGCAGTAGAGGGAGAGAAAGAGAGGACATCTTGTCTTCGAGTGAGTCACTTGGTTTTTGAGTGAGTCACTTGGTGAAAATTCAGGAGTATCTGGAGAAAAGCTCACCAAGCTCACAACAAGGGAGGAACAGAAGAGTACCATTCTGGATGGAAGATTATGTGAGTGGGGGAGAATTTTTCAGAGGCGATGTTTGAGCACAACTTGGTCCTATTTACCTCAACTGCAGATCCAACTACTTTTGAAGAAGCTGTTCAAAGTTCCAAGTGGAGAGCTGCAATGGACTTGGAAATAGAAGCAATAGAAAGGAATGAGACTTGGGAGCTGACGGACTTGCCTGAAGGAGTGAAGAAGATTGGAGTTAAAGTGGGTTTCAAAACCAAACTCAATGAAAATGCAAAAAAAAAATGCTTGCAAGGTAAAGCTCGGCTGGTGGCAAAAAGGTATTGCCACAACAACATGGCATAGACTATACTGAGTGTTCTGCTCCTGTGGCCAGGTGGGATTACAATATGAATGGTGATTGCTTTAGCAGCTCGAAATGCGTTTGGAGTGTGTACCAGCTGATTCCAAAAGTGCATTCTACAATGGTGAGCTAAAATGAAGAGTAGTATTTATCGAGAACCCACAGGGCTATGAGAAGAAAGGTGGAAGAGGCATAAGGATGTACAAAAACTAAAAGGAAGGCATGTATGGGCTTAAAACAAGCCCTCATTTGCATGGTATAGTCGAATTTAAGCATACTTTATTCCAGTTGAAGGTTTGGAGATGCAGTTGTGATTCACAACATTGTTCATCAAAAAAAAACAGGAGATGAGGTAAAATTTTGATTGTTAGCTTATATGTTGATTTGATCTAATTTTTACTGGTAAATGAGGAGAGGTATGTTGTTAATTCAAGAATTCTATGAAAACTTTGAATTTGATTATGACTTTGATTTGGGAAAGATAAGTATTTCCTGGTGTGGAGGTTTTACAAAAAATTCTGAGGGTATTTATATTAGTCAAGAGAAGTAAATGCAAAAAGAAGTGTGTTGAAGAGGTTGGGATGGAGAAAAAGTAATAGTGTGAAGGGAATCCCATTGTTTCCTGGAGAATAGAACTTAACGAAGAATGTGAAGGCCGAAGTTAAGGTGGATGCTTAACTTAAGTACAAAATGTAATTATTGGAAGTTCTTATTGGTAATCTGAACTGGCTACAAGGACCAGATTTGAATTGTATGTGGTGTGTTCTTCATTAGCAGGTTTTCATGGCAAGTCGCAAACTGAGATGCATCTGCAAGCTACGAAAAAAGGTGTTTAAGCGAGTAAACTGTGAAAAGGTTAGCGTAGGATTTGGAGTTTTTTTATCAGAAGGAGGGTAATGGGTGAACTAATGGGGCATATACAAGGGACATGACTATTGCAGAGGATGTGTATGATAGGAAAAGTACTTCTGGCTATGTTGTTTTGCTTAGTGAAGAGCTGTGCATGGTCTTCTAAAAAGCAGCCCTTGGTTTTTACTTTGTCTACTACAAGCAGAGTTTGTGGTAGCTGCTCTTGTGCTGTCAAGAGTATGATGAGG
>JBAPGN010002385.1:0-34556 GCA_037355405.1 Vitis amurensis | reverse complement strand
GGGAGCTTCAATAAACCTAATTTGGCACAGTTAATAGCTAATGACAGTGATGATAACAGCAGAAAGCTCACTTAACTATCAAACTTACAATGTAACAGATTTTTATATTTCTGATGTGATTGTTGCAGCCTGCCCATGATAGAAACTCCATCTTAAAACCTTTCAACTCATCCACTACAGACCAGAATGTGAAAGAAATCGTTCGAAGCTGGCATTGGCATTGGAATGAACACACTCGGAGATAAATTTGAGAGCTGCCAGATGGCCTCCAATCTTGAAGATCTGAAAAGAATTTTACTTCTGAATGGGAAAAATGGAGAAGAGAGTATGAAGCAAACTTCGGTTTCCTTTGAGCCAGAGGATAGAAAGGATAAATTCAGATCAAGGCAAGTGTTGAAAGAGTGGGTTGAAAATGGTAAGAAAGTGGAAGCAGTCCAGCCAGCTACATTAGAAAGGGAAGAGGAATTTAAGAAAAGATATGAAAGCTGGGACGATCTAGAGGTCTTTGAGTTTCATTAATGGTTCCATCATTCCTAGTGCTGGAATTGCCCCATCCTATCTGCTGCGCCTGCCACCATTCAGTGCAGAGAACCAAAAATCACAGGGTGGTCAGTTTGAACTAATTCCAGAATTCTTCTATATGCCAGAGTTCTTGGAAAGTTGTTTCAATCTTGATCTGGGAGAAAAACAATCAAGGAAAAAGGTTGGTGAAGTTGTGTTACTTTCCTGGGCCAAAGGCAGTGCCAGAAAGTTTGTCAGGAAGCATGGTCTTCAATCTTTAGTCAGATCATGCACAAGTTTCTTCGTATAGCAGAAAGGAGAAGCTAAACCCTCTAAGGCGGAACCCCTCGCATGCCAGACATACCACGAGCTTGTTGTTTTAATTTATGACTCAGTTGAAGTTGTTAATCAGCTTGAACCACAATAGCAGTGGGGGTCCTTGAGAGATGTTGATCCAGTGGAATTAGAGCTATAGTTGAATCTGCTTGTGAGAAGCTTGTCACCTGTCAAAGTAGACTTCTAGAATTCTAATAAGTCTCTGTTTCCAATACCAGCATTTCAGCCTCAAAAGTGTCCCAAACTCCATCCATCACGACAACCTTACTACACACACCTTCTCCCCTACTTGCTTCTTTGATTGAGAATTCACTGTTTAAATTGAATTTTAGAACCATTGTTCAACTAAACATTCTCGACTTTGAAAAATCCATCTTTAGATCCTTCTCTAGGCAATAAAATCCAAATTTCAACACCCCTTTGCTGTCATTTTCCTTTCGGCACGCGTTTTCACTATTTTATTTGATTTTCAACTGATTTTCTTAGTTTTCCCAACCATGAATAAAATTCATGATTCCAAACAATGGAATTCATAGAATCAACTCATGCGAAATTGATTAGGGCTTTGGTGGGGGCCCGACATTCATAATACTCTCTTCAATATTGTTTACTTGACATGTTGATTTTTTTTTATGATATACATGAATTTGTTCATATCTATTGTTGAGATACCCTTGTTCCCATAGACGTGTGGATGCTCGCTAATCAGGTACGCTTTCTCTACCCCCCAACTTTGAAATTCTATGAATATGTATGTTATCATGAACCATGACCATGTTTGATGCCATATTTGATTGTGTTGATGCTTGTTTGATCATCTTTGATAAAATACATGTAATGTGTCATATTTCCAAACTAATCTCCTATGTTTCATGATAGCACTTGAGAAGTCGTTCAGGTACGCACTTCGACTCTCTCTTGTGGTTGGTTTTCTTGTTAGGCATGCAATATTCAAAATCACCTAGTCTGCTTAGGTATCCATAATTAACTGACTAATGGCCACACTTCCCTTAACTTTGTCAGTAGAGACCTTCATAGGGCTTAGAGGGGTGCTACCTCCTAGAGGTACCTTCCCAATAAGTAACCTGATCCCCGGACCTAGACTCGGGTTTCTCAAAGACATGCTTTTTTCCAAAACTATGGAGTCACTTTTTAGGGTTTTTCTTTCTTGTTTTATTTTCCCTTTAAAGTAAAAATAAAATAGGTGGCGACTCCAACTTTTCTAAAATAATTTTTTCACAAATAAAAAGCGAGTCTTGCCGATCGAGTGGGGGTGCACATGAAAAATGCGGGTCCACACTTGGCCTTGCATGTACGACATCATGCATGTTGACCAAGTATTGTAATTTTGATTGTTGACCTTTTTTATTCCGCCAATGACTTGAAGATCACCCATTTCACTCTCTCTTTTCCTCACGTGTTTGACTCTCAAACACTCTCTGAAATCCCTCTTCAACCTGGCTCTGATACCAAATGTTGAAACCACTTTATAAAAGAGACACACAGAGGAGGAAAGAAAATAATTTTATTAATATGGTGATATTTTTAAACTTCACCTAATACAAGCCTTTTATAGGCAAAACCATCAACAAAAATAGAAATACTAAAAAATAGGAATAGAAAGATAACCAATCACTCTAAACGTGCTACAACGACCTCCCTAAGACTCGGACAATTCCTAATTTATTGAAAAACTAAACAGAGGCATATTTTTGACACAAAAACAAACTTGACTTGTTCAATACATCCTCTCAGTCACATGCTAATGTTGATAACTTTAACAGTTTCTTAATTAGGAGCATATAGTCCGTTGATCCCTTCAACTTTTGTTAATAATAGATTTCCAAGTAACTGAGACATGGCATTACTAACCTCTCTTCTTAGTCTTCTTCTTTTGTTGAAAAGTTAAACTTGATTTAAAAACTTTATAAATATTATAATTATATTTAGTCTCTAAAGTTTAAGAAAGAATATTTTATTTTGAATGATTATTTTAGTTTCTATTTTTGAGTTACAAATCTTAGAAGGTTTCTATATTTTATTATTAGGAGTTTCTATTTTATTGAGTGTGAATATCTATATATAAGGTTATATAATATTTAAACTAAAGAGAGAGTGGTGGAATACAATAAATTTTAATTCTCCAAAATTTTATCTTCTTTATAATTGTTTATGTTTCTCTATCAACCCTATTATTTAAAAAAAAAATGGTATTAAAGCCATACGAAAAAATGAAAAGTGGGATATTGTGTTTCAAATCCCTTAACTCAACAAAAACAATTACAACAATTGGAATATCAAGATAAACGCTTTGCTTGGTTTACAAGATGCATGGGGGTTTGTAGAGAAAGACTACAAAGAGCCACAAGATGAAACCACTCTATCCTTAAATCAAAGGGATTTTTCAAAATAAATGATGAAGAGAGACAAGAAAGCTTTCATCATTATCTATCAAGCAATGGATGAAGGCTCTTTTGAGAAGATTTCAAGTGCAATCACCTCCAAGGAAGTCTAAGAGATATTACAAGATGCATACAAGGAAGTTGATAAGGTATGAAAAGTTTGTCTTCAAACTCTTAGAAGAGAATTCGAAGGTTTAAATATAAAATAATTAGAAGCAATCTCCAATTATTTTTCTAAAGTATTGACTACTATGAATTTATTAAAAAGAAATGGTGAGAGTTTAAATAATACTCGTGCAATTACAAAAAGATATTTCAACTAGATTTGAAGTTTGATTATATTGTTGTGGTTGTTGAAGAATCTAAAGATTTAGATTCTATGACCATTGAATCAACTTATTAGATCGTTGCAACCCTATGAAGAGATATTAAAAAGGATAATCAAGAAAAAATTAGAACAAGTTCTTCAGAAAAACTTTCATTAAAAGACATTGAAGAAAATTTTAATGAAAGGAGTCAAAATAATTGTGGGCATGATCATGGATGTGACTAAGGCAATAGAGGAAGAGGTAGTTTCAATTCATCAAAAGGAAAAAAAACCCAAACTCATATTCCTCAAGAGATCATGGAAGATGACACAACTCGAGGCAAAGTAAAAGAGGAATGTGAGTATTTAGCTAGATTGGCAATTCTGGACAAATTCCTAAGTGTCTCATAATTCAGTTTTTTCCAAATCCTTCTTTGCATTACTTGCCTAATGAAGATCAAGTTGTTATATTTTCTAAGAGACCAAGGTATGTGGTTGAGGTTGGAGTTTGAGGAAATTGAATCAACATGTTTTTTTTCTGAAATATTTATTATTTTTTTAGGAGTTAGGGAGGCTTATGAAGCATTTTTCTTTTTCTTTTTACTAAGTGTTTAATTATCTGTTCTAGGATCAATCCAGCTTTAGGTAAATCAATCTTGGTTGCACTTTCTCGATATTATTTCATCTATTAGATTAGGGTTTCTTTCAACTTTAAAAACTAAAAAAAAAAAAATAGCTTCTAAAAATAGAGAGAAAAATGTAAGGTTGCCCCTTATACTCTCTCGTCTTACTAAATTGAGGGTGTTTTATTGTCGAGAAAATCTCATTTTGTTCCTGATTTTCAGGCAGTTTTCCAACAAGTTTTCTTGAGAAAAAAAATGGTTTGATTCTTTCTTTCATTCATCTCTCCAATTTTTCAATCTATTTGGGTTTGAGTGAAAACCATTTTCTTCTTGATTGAGCTTCAAGAAGAGACCGAGATCAAGCTCTGTGGATGCTAAGTATGTCTTGAAAGATGAAGGTATGCAACTTAAGTGAGATGATGATCAAGTAGTCTGTGAAGGATTAAAGGATTTGACCTAGCTAATCCTTGTACACATTGCTTGTTCTTTATAATGGAATTTTTTTATCGATGGCATGGTTTTTTATCTCTTCATAGATTTTCCACATAAATTCTAGTGTCACCGTCTCTCTTTTTCTCATTTTACTCCTTGATTTATTTTCAGTTTTAGTTTCATTTATACTTGGGTATATAAGTTGAATGGAAGAACAATGGGTTGAAATAAGTGTAATTTTCTATAGATATCCTATATATATAATGAACCGTGTTATTGAGATTTGGTAGATATTGATTATATTGATTATTTTCTATATATATTGATTATTTTGATATAGATATTTGGTAGAAATTGACATTGGTTATTGAGAAATTATTGTTATGAACTGTGTTGGGGAGTATTGAAGCATGCACATGTGACTTGCATTTGAAAATTGTTGGAAGAGTGTTGTTTGTCACAAGATGCTTCAAATGACCCTTCCCATGGGCTTATGTAGAGCCCAGGAAGAAAGACATTTGCACCATAGAGATGGGGGAGGACTTTAAAAAGGAGATCAAGAGGCAGTTCTACCCTGATGATGTGGCTTACCTAGCTAGGAAAAATATGAGGCGTCTCAAGCACATAGGCTCGATATGCGACTATGTCAAGGAATTTTCTTCACTCATGCTTGAGATTCCTAACATGACTGAGGAGGAGGAGTTGCTATTCAACTTCATGGATAACCTACAATGGTGGGTTGAGTAGGAATTAAGGCACCAAGGCGTTCAAGACTTAGCCACTGCTATGGCAGTAGCAGAGTCTTTAACAGATTAAAAGAGGGAATACTCCTCCAAGGTTGAGTCTTTGGAGGATAACCACGCCACGGTTGGAGGAGATGAGGTTTCAAGGGACCATAATGCTCCTAGAATGGGATTAGGCAAGATGTCTATCGTCCAGGAAGGAAAGGGTAAGGCGAAAAGGAAGGAGTTTACGCCTAAAATAAAATGCTTCCTGTGTGACGGTCCATATTGGGCACGGGATTGTCCAAAGAGGAAGGCACTCAGTGCCATGATTGAGGAGAGGGAACAGAAAGATGAAGCACATATGAGCTCGATGTAACTACTAGGTGCCCTCCAAGTCAACCCAAAGCCTAGTACGCCTAAGACATCCTTACTATTAGGGGTGCAAGTAAATGAGGTAAAAGGGGAACAAGCTGAGGTAACCCACTCACACATGGACAAGGTCACCAAAGGAAAGGTGAACTCGATGGGCAAGATATAGCAGCACTCCAAACATCGAAAGTGCAGGGGGTCTGCATCCATCCGAGGCCTCAAGAGAAAAGGAGGTGGAAAATATCCTGGTTGAACTGGTTACCAGTAGACAAGGGGTCCCTCCTGTGATAGAGTATCTAGTCCGATGGAAATGACTACCTAAAAGACAGGTAAGCTAGGAACATGTGGATGCCTTGAGAAGGTTCTGGAGACACATCGAGAGGTTTTAAGAAAAGGCAACGACGGGGACGTTGACAGCATAGGTGGAGGAGAGTGTCACAAGATGCTTCAAATAACCCTCCCCATAGGCTTATGTAGAGACCAAGAAGCTTCTGGAGACTTCTACACTTAGACATTGGAGAGAAGAGTGTGGAAGGTTCTAGAGATGCCTAGAGAAGTCCACACATCTCTACACTATGGTGGAAGGCATGAGAGGAGTCCAAGGCTTTCTAGAGAATTCTAGAGATCTCTTGTATATTCTTGTACATAGGCTTATACATAGAATGGTGTAGGGTGTTCTAGAATATTCTTGATTTGTAAGGAACCCTCCAAGGTTCCAAAGAGTTCCATTGGTGCCTATAAATAGGCTAAGTCCTCATTTGGCCAAGGCACCACCCAAAAACCACCAAAATCACTTCCTAGCCAAGCAAGTGAGTTCCCAAAGCACTTGTAAAGCTTCCTTTGAGAAATAAAAGCTTCCATTCTTTAAGAGTTTCCTAGTACAAGTCGTGAGCATCTTAGCCTAACAAGTTAAGCATTGGGAGTAAGGCTGACTTAGCAAGATCAAGTGTCTTGACTTGTCTAAGTGCTGCATGAGCTTAGGAAAAAACTAAGTCCATGACATGTTGCATTCATACTTGCATGTGACTTTTAATATTTGTTGAAATGTACTTAAAGAGAAGAAAAATTGTGAGAAATTTTATGATTAGATAATGTGTTAGGGATCCTTTTGAATTGATTTTAAAAACACCTATTCACCCCACCCCCTACCCCCTCTAGGTGTAGTTTATCATTGAGATTCACTTTTAGGGAAGGTATGATAAATCCTAAATTTAATGTTAAAATTGCAACAAATATGGTCATTATACTTATGAATGTAGAACTTCCATTAACAATTTGGAAGGATAAACCAACTATGTTGAAAAAGAAAGATCAAGAAGAACATAGAATATTGTTAGCATATAAAAAAGAAAGTAAAGAGAAAAACATATGGTATCTTGACACTAGAGCAAGCAATCACATGTATGGCTTCAAAAACATGTTTGTTCATATAGTGGTCATGTTACTTTTGGAGATGCATCCAAAATTCTAGTCAAAGGGAAAGGTAAAATCCTAATTCTTTTAAAAAATGGAAATAATCAATTTATCTCAAATGTTTTACTATGTGCCCAACATGAAATAATATATTAAGTTTGAGTCAACTCTTAGAAAAATCTATGATGTTCATATGAAAATTAAGGTCTCTGAATAAAAGATCAATATGTCAATTTAATTGATAATATGCCTATGATAAGAAATAGAATGTTGTTGTTAAACATTCAAAATGTTGTAAAATGTCTAAAATCTTACATAAATGATTCCTCTTGGATTTGACACTTAAGATTTGAACATCTTAATTTTGGAGGATTGAAATTATTGAACAAGGAAATATAGTGAGAGAATTGTTTTCTATAGATCATTAAGATCAATTATGTGAATGATGCCTACTTGGAAAACATTTCGAAATAATTTTCCAAAAGAAACAATTACAAGAGCAAAGAAGTCTCTAGAGTTTATTCATGTGGATGTATGTAGTGTTAGGATTAAACACTCTAATCTTATTTTCTGAAAGCAATAATAAACTGATGCAAAAAATAAAGCATAAAAACACACGAAATTTATAGTGGTTCACTCTCAATTTGAGAGTTACATCCACTTGTAGCTGCTGTAGATTTTCATTATGATGAAAAGAGAGTACAAGAGAATCCTAAAACACTTCACCATCTAGGTTTTTCTCTCTACGTTTTTCTATTCTTTCAACACCCTAAAAGAAATAAAACTCTCTCTAGGTTGGTACCCTAAACATAATATAAATAAGATAACCAAATGAAACATGTAAAATTCCTAAAATACCATTACTATTGGGATAATAATTAGGCTCCACACGTCTTAACGATCTCCCGCTTGGAGATTAATCCATCATCAACTATCTTCACCTGTAGTGGCTACGACTTCTCTATCTCAGCTAAGAAGTCCAATTGAAATTGTGCACAACTTAGTTTCTCAATCATTGTGGTCTTTGTCAACATATCAATTGGATTTCAATTCCCCTAAATCTTCTCGAGTGTTAAAATTGTATCTTCCAAAGCTGATCTTATGAAGTGATACTAAACCTGTATGTGTTTTGTCCTAACATGATAAATAAGATTCTTTGCTAGATGGATGGCACTCTGATTGTCACAATGTAACACATTTCGCTTATACTTGTGACCAATTCTTCCAAGGAAGACTACAAACCACATTAGGTCTTTGCTAGCCTCTGTCATTGCAACATACTCTGCCTTAATAGTAGAAAGTGCAACTATCTTCTACAACTTTGATACCCAACTGACTGTAGTACCACCTAGAGTATAATCATATCCTATAGTACTTTTTCTGCTATCTATATCACCAGCCATATCAATATCTACATACCCCTACAAACCTAAATCTAACTTCCTAAAACACAAAGTCGACTCTATAGTGCCTCTCAAATACCTGAGAATCCACTTCACCCCCTCCTAGTGTTATTTTCCCGAATTACTCATATATATACTCACAACTCCCACTGCATGTGCTATATCCAATCCAGTACAAACCATAGCATACATAAGACACTTTTGCCATGTAAACCCGTTCTTGTTCAATTGAGGGTGGCTGATCTTTAGATAGTCGGAAGTGACTAGCTAAAGGGGTACTCACAAGCTTCACTCCAACTATATTGAATATGTTAAGGATCAAACCTTCTTCACATACTCTTCCTGCAATAGTTTCAAGACCTCTTTATCCCTAGTAATCCTCATTCTAAGGATTTATTTTGCAGCACATAAATCCTTTGTTGCAAACTCATCCGATAACTTCTTTTTTGTTTGTCAATCTCATGTATGCTAGCCCCAAAATCCACATATCATCAACATATAACAATAAAATAGTATGAGAGCCATGAAACCTCTTGATATGGCAACAATGATCTACTTGACACCTCAAAAAACCATTATTGCTCATGAAGTTGTTGAACTTCTTATACCATTGTCTTGGAGCCTTTTTCAAGTCATATAGGCTCTTTTGTAGCTTACACACCATTTTATTTTTTCCCTAAACCTGAAACCCTTGTAGCTTATGCATGTAAATTTCTTATTCTAAATCACCATGAAGAAATGTCATTTTTACATCCATCTACTATAAGTGCAGATCTTTTTTTATCATTAACCCAAGTACTGTTCTGATAATGGTTAGTTTGACCATTAGAGAGAAAATCTCTGTATAATCAATGCCTTCCTTTTGCTGAAAGTCTTTTACTATAAGTCTTACTTTGTATATCTTGCTACCATCATGTTCTTCCTTTATTCGATATACCCATTTATTTTGCAAATCTTTTTTCCCTTTTAGTAGTTCTACCAATAGCCATGTTTGATTAGACATCAACGAATCCATGAAGTTGGCTACCCTAAACCAAATCACATGTGTAAAATCCCTAAAACTCCCCAACTTAAAATACTCTTACTATTAGGATAATGATTAGGCTCCACACATCTTAACATATAGTCCAATTCATCCAAACTCTTTTGGTAAAAATAAATATTTTTTTCTTTTCATTGATGATTTTAGTAGAAAAGGTTGAGTGTATTTTTTGAAGGAAAAATCTAAAGTATTTAATGCTTTTAAGAAATTTAAAGCATTTGTAAAGAGGAAAGTAACCACAATATATAAGAAATGAGATTCAATAGAAGACGTGAATTCACATCAAAAGAATTTGAAAAATATTATGAAAATTATGGGATTCATTCGCCTTTAACAACTCCATATTCTCCACACAAAAATGGTGTAGTTAAAAGAAAAAATAGAGTTATTCTTGACATGACTCAAACATGTTGAAAAGTAAGAAGATGGCTAAAAGAATTTTTGGGCCGAAGCAGTTGATTGTTGATTTATTTGTAAAATCACTCTCCTAATTGAAGTGTATTGAATAAAACATCACAAGAATCTTAGAATGGAATAAAGCCATGTATTTTCACATTTGAGAGTATTTGGAAACATTATATATACTCATATGCCAAATCAAAAGTAATCAAAGTTAGATGACAAAAGTGGAATATATATTTTCATCAATCATGACTCAAGCTCCAAAGGGTACAATTATAGAATCCAAAAAATGGAAAAGCTCATTATTAATACAGGTGTCAAGTTTAGTGAAGAAACATGAGATTGGAATGCTCAAAGGTAACTATGATACTCCTCCCCTTTATGAAGGAGAACAAACAAGAGAAGGTTTGCAGAGATTGCTACTCCACTTTCATCACTACCCCCATCAACATTATGAAGTTCCCACAACATCATCCTCTTTTGAAAGCTCAGTGAAAAGGACACCATGTCTTTAGAAGTCTACAAGAGATCTATGAAGTAACAGAAAATCAAAATGATCTAACCCTCTTTTTTTTTTTTTTTTTTTGCACATTATGAAACAAATAAGTTTTGAAGAAAGCAATTTCAAGACCAAGATGAAAATATACCATGGAAGAGGAAATAAAAGTAATAGGAAGAATGACAAATGGAAATTCAAATCCTTCTAAAAGAGAAGGATGAAAATATAGCTTTCGGACGAATATATTGCGTAACTTAATTTTATGGATAATATTAGGATATACGAGAAATATTTAAATACAAATATCAGTGAAATGAAAATTAATCAAAACTTATAAAATTATCTAAAAGACTAACAAATGATAAAATAAGTAATAATATATATATTAAATTAGTCAATAACATGCTAATTTAAAACATATTAATATTAAAAAATGATAATGTGTTTAATTTGAATATATTGTAGGATAAAAAAGAATAATGATATTATATATAAGTATTTTATTTAAAAATATTAATATTTATTTATAAATTTATATTTTTTTTATATTTAATTAATTACAAAAATATATAATAAGATAATTAAATTTTAATTATTTATTTTATAATATATATTTATAATTTATGAAAAGATATTTATAATTTATAAAAAATGTATAAATATATAAAATATGTATGTTAGATATATATATATATATATATATATATTATATATATATATAACACTATGTGCACATCTAACACAAATCTACAGATGATTCAATAGGGTAGGCAACCCATGGCAAATTCAAGCACTCGGGTTTGGGCCTGCTCTTTGTGTCCTATGTTCGAGTGGTACATGAAGGCAATCCCACATCTTAGTTTGAGAGAAAGCAAAGCCTATTTCATGATGGTGCCTCCATCGATCCACTATCAAAGTTAGCAAAGTGGGCTTGGGCTTGGGCTTGGGCGTGGGCTTTCAGGTCAATCTTAATCCACCAACAAAAATATCCAGAGCTTCAGCCACACCCTTTCTACCCTTCAAATCAAACTTCGAGGTGTATCTTATTCTACATTTCTACCTTCTCTCTCTTTTTCTTCTTTTCTATTTTTCCTTTCCTCTCTCTTATTTTATTCACTTAAAATTTAATAACTAAACCCTTAATTTGGAACTCATACAATTGGTTATTGATAATATTTTTAGTAAAATTATATTTTTTTAATTCTTATTTTTACCTACAAATTTAATTCTTTAATAAAAAAAAATTATTTGTCAAATAACTAATATAAAAAAATAAATTTTAATAAATACACTATGTACAATAAATGATGGGGATGTGTCATACTCCAACATATGCATGAGCTAATAGTCAAACATTGCTATGATGTGTATAGGTAATATCAAGGTCTGAAGAGGAGTCCTGCCAACAATCATCCCACCCCAGATATGCTGCGGGTTTCTTCTTCACAAAAAGGAAGTGAAGCCGAACTTTTTTAATCAATGGAATAAGAAAGAGACGACCTCTCAAATCATCAGTAAGGGAAGAATTTTGTTTTATCAAAACATTCTAAGCAGAATCAAGTAGAAAATCCAGATCTTCTATCTTTCCTGTAGGCATGGAAATCAAACTGGAATGAGACCTTTCTTCTGATTCTGTTCAGATGCAGTTTTTAAATGCACCCGAAGGGGCTTTTAGGTGTGTAATCATAATTTAAGTTAGAATTTTTTAAGCTTATGAATTGCAATATATATTGAGTATATTGCTTACGCATTTTTTTTTGTTGAATTGAGGGCAAGGGAAAATTTAAAATGAATTTAGTGCTCAATTCTCATTCAATAAGTTGTACGTGCTATTAGGTGTAGTACCAAATCTAGATGAGTTATTACTTCATACACCACCATGCTTTCCCCCACACACAAACTACTCACTCTTTTAAGTTGTATAAATTTTTATTTATTTTGGCTACACAGAAAAAAAAAAACCACCCTCTTGGTCACCCCAAGAAGTATAAGTGATTTTGATTTTATTTATTTATTTATTTATTTTTTAATTTGATGAGTATTTATTTTGCTTTTAGGATTGGCTATCTAGATACATTCAAGATCGTGGAAAGACCATTAAACCCCCTACTACTAAGAATCATTAATTTTGTTGATAGGAATCATTAAATCCATTATATATATAAAGACAACCAAATAATGATATTTGATTATTTCTTCAAAATTACAACATGATGTTTCTTATGAATTCTTTTTATCATTCATAGAGATTTATCATATATAAACAGAAAACATCTCTTATCTCATTCACTTCTCAATAGATTCTAAAACAAATTGTTGCCTTGTGATGTATATGTTGTTGATAAGAAACCCCCCTTATCTCTCTCTCTCTCATCTTCATTCAAATTAAGCGAAGACACCACCTGCTGTTCTGAAAATGCCACCACCTGCGGTGACATTGGAGGCATTCAATTCCAAGTTCAAGTCCAAGTTTAATGAATCATATTCTATGTTTGCTAAACATTTGATATATTCTCTACTTTCATTTATTTATTTATTGATATCTAGATTATATTCACAGGATGCCTCCAAAAATGGTAGCTTGTATTGTAGTTGAGTCTTTATCAATCCTAGAGAAGATGCACTTAAGGGGGTATGTTTTTTGTTTTTGTTACTTTTTAATATTGACATTTTCAATTGTCTTCTACCTTTAAGATCACAAGATTGCCTCTATTCCTGCCTTTGTTTTCAATAGCAATTGTGTGTAAAATTTTAACTAAATGCCACTGTTATGGATTCGGACAATTGGTCTTGTATTAGAGGAGATATTTATTGTATTCTTTCCTGTTGATGGATGCTTCTATTATTATTATTAAAAATCCTATCAATTAGCTAATTATTACTAATCAATTGAAGCAATGGTTTACAGGGGAGCATAATATGGAAAATCGAGGTAGCAGAAACTTCATTTCAGATGGGAGAAGGCATGAAACTTTCTAGTTGACCAAACAATGTATCTTATGAAAAGTGGTAGTTTTGTAGGCATGAAACTTTCTAGTTGACCAAACAATGTATTTTATGAAAAGTGGTAGTTTTGTAAAGCATTTTAAACATGGTACTTCTTGGGAAATCTGTTTTTGTAATTGTCACTGGTTTTTGGGAAAGCTCTCATGGACTTGCCTCCTTTCTATTCTTCTTTTCAGTCAAAATTATAAATACAAGATCTTTTAGGTTGAGTATATGCTAAACTACCATCCTAAATAAATTGGAAATTTTGGTTATCTCTTTCTTTTTCCTTTTTAATGAATCATATCTATGTTTGCTAAACATTTGATATATTCTCTACTTTCGTTTATTTATTGATATCTAGATTATATTCACAGGATGCCTCCAAAAATGGTAGCTTGTATTGTAGTTGAGTCTTTATCAATCCTAGAGAAGATGCACTTAAGAGGGTATTTGGGCAGAAAGGATCTCCACTCGCATGCATAGGAGCCTTTTGCAGTTCTATTAGGTCAATTATAAAATCAAGGCCAAAATAGGTCTGGAGCTAAAAATCAAATGGTGAGTTGTGAAGGAATTCTTTGGCAAGCCTGTGCATAACACATTTCATGTGTTAGAAGTAGGTTGGCTAATATAAATTACAACAAATTTTTTTTGCATGCCCAATGAGACCTCTAAGTCTACTCATGCTTTGAGACCCCAAACAAAGAATAATGGGTTGCAAGAAAATAAAGATGATCGATGCAAAAATCAACACCTTCATTATGGATCTCTGCTGCAATGAGATCCATGATGTGAAAATTATTGTGATGAGAACCTTAGAAATAATGCGTTGGAATTTTATTTTTTTTTCTCCTTTGCACAAGTCTTTCTTAAGAAGTCACTTAGAAGCAACAAAACAAAAAGGATTGTTAGTTGATCATAGCACGTAGAATAGATTCTATTATATAATTGAAGTTGTATACTCATTTCTATTGAACGAAATCTTTGAATTCCGTGGTGAATATTTGATGGTTAAATGAATAGAAATGTACCTACATAACTTCTTGAAAATATTTTTGGTGAAACTATGAAAATATGTTCATCGAAACATTGTTTTAAAATAGATGATTAGTTATCAAAATTTTGAAATATAAGGATTCAGATATGATAGAATATGAATTCCTTGTCGTGATATGTTACTTATTCTTGTGGCAACATGAATTAAAGTTGTTTCTAACTCTAAATTGCAATATGAGCAATATGGAAGTTGAAAGGGCCCTCATGACTTGAAAATATATAAGGTTAAGAGGAACTCATGCATATATATCACCAGGAACTTTATCTCCTATCGCATGCGAGATATCACAACCACTCCTCAATGCAAACACAAACGTCCTCGTTGTATCCCGCAATCCTTGGGATTGTGGGGCCAAATAGACAGACGTCCTTCACCAAGTCAAACAAATTCCCACACCAGGGTTGGAGATTGACTTTGATACGATTTATTACTAGCTGTACCCAACCACCCCCACACTGAGGTCGAAGATTGACTTTGATACCATTTATAACTACCTATACCCAATTGTATAGATATTGTTTGTTTTGAACATAAAGAGGTTCTCACGACTTTAAAATGCGTCTACAAGATTAAGAGGAGTTCATGCATATATAATGTAAGAAACTTTTTTCCTTATCCAATATGGAACATCACAACATTGGTATTTAATATATTATGAAATTGGAAGAAAGGGCACCATGAAGGCTGGCCCTATAGATGGATTAATAAGAGGGGCAATGAACCCTTAAAAGAAAGGGAAAGTATCCTAGATGAAATATCCAAAACATATTCTGAAAGATTTCCGTTAGGATTATTGGGGGCATAGACATATAGCATTGGATGGAAGTTCTTAAAAACAAAAAATGATATAGGTATCTAATGATGTGCTAGTATGAATGAAATGTGCAACTTAGAATGATCATCTTACTAGTGATGTTTTAATGAATTGAATTTCTATGTATTAACTGTGTATATTTACTAATTATCTCGCTTAAATTTTGTGTTAAAATTCTTGTCTTTGGAGTTGTTTAGTTCACTCTTTAAATTATTTTTGGATTCAATAAGAGGCACCTAGAGCTAATAAATTACTTGGGTTACTAATTGGTAGAATACTAGGCAATCTGAACCTTTTTTGAATGATATTCAAGAGAGTTGTTTAAAATTTATAATGAATAATGATAAGTCGTCTCTTGAATCGCCAAATATTCTAGGTTCAATTTGAAAAGTATTCTATTAGGGTAACTATGTTATGCTAGTGACGATATCGATCGTGACCTTGATATGGAACTAGAGCTGCTAACTATGATGAATGCACTAACTATGGATATGATACCGGAAATAGACCGATTTTATATCACCCTTGAATTCAAATTAGCAAAAGCAATGTCTCCTTGCATAATATGGATTCCAAACATTCATGATCTGGATGTGAATGAGTCGAATTACTTATTCCTCGGTCTATTAGTGAACTATCTCTCCAAGGATTGTGAAAGATGTTCCACTAGAAATATTCTTATTATTGCTTCGACTCATATTCCCCAAAAAGTGGATCCCACTCTAATAGCTCCGAATAAATTAAATACATGCATTAAGATTTCCAAGGTTTAACCAAGGCTTAGCTCAGGACCCCACTACTTGTCGTATTTGGTTTGGTATTGCTACCGCACATGACTTTGAAAGTCATGATGATATTACTGAGGAACGTCTTTATCAGAATATTTTTGCTTCTCATTTTGGGCAATTAGCAATCATTTTTCTGTGGACTTCCGAAAATTTGTTTCATGTAGCTTGGCAAAGGAAATTTGAATCATGGGTACAAGACCTTTACATGTAAGACCTATTGCTCATGCAATTTGGGACCCTCATTTCGGTCAATCGGTTGTGGAAGCTTTTACTCGAGGGGGTGCTCCTGGACCAGTGAATATCGCTTATTCTGGTGTTTATCAGTGGTGGTATACAATCGGTTTATGCACTAATGAAGATCTTTATACTGGAGCTCTTTTTCTATTATTTCTTTTTGCTATATCTTTAATAGCGGGTTGGTTACACCTACAACCGAAATGGAAACCGAGCATTTCGTGGTTCAAAAATGCCAAATCTCGTCTCAATCATCATTTGTCAGGACTCTTCGGAGTAAGTTCATTGGCTTGGACCGGACATTTAGTCCATGTCGCTATTCCTGGATCCAAGGGGGAGTACGTTCGATGGAATAATTTCTTAGATGTATTACCGCACCCTCAGGAGTTAGGCCCACTTTTTATAGGTCAGTGGAATCTTTATGCTCCAAACCTAATTCAAGTAGTCATTTATTTGGTACCTCTCAAGGAGCAGGAACTGCCATTCTAACCCTTCTTGGGGGATTCCATCCATAAACGCAAAGTTTATGGCTGACTGATATTGCTCATCATTATTTAGTTATTGCATTTATTTTTCTCGTTGTTGGTCATATGTATAGAACTAACTTTGGGATTGGGCACAGTATGAAAGATCTTTTAGAAGCGTATATTCCTCCGGGATGATGATTGGGGCGTGGACATAAGGGTCTTTATGACACAATCAATAATTCGATTCATTTTCAATTAGGCCTTGCTCTAGCCTCTTTAGGGGTTATTACTTCCTTGGTAGCTCAACACATGTATTCTTTACTAGCTTATGTGTTCATAATTGGAAAAATGAGCACCATGGAAATACATGCCACTCAGCCAAAGAAAGACGATGGAGAGTTGCCCGAAATGGGCACTAAATACTTTTCAAGGGATCTCCTCCAAATCACTGGTATGGCTATCAAAATCGTGAGCATCAACATGTAGGTTCCAGATCGGTGGTATCAGGGCCCTTAGCTAATGACCGGGTCTGGCCCATTCCTCGAAAGAAGTTTTTATGGGATCCCTATCTACCAAAATTTTAACTTCTGGTTCCGGCGAACAAATAATCATTGAGTCTTCCTCTTTCCGGACAACACATACAAAGAGACCCGCCAACAGTAAAGAAATTAGTGAACCTATGAGAGATATTTATAATTAGTTTCTTTCTCTTCTCTTTTGTCTCCCATCTATCTATTTTCTTTAGTTATTCACTAGAGCAATTATGATCTAGAAGTCGATTCGGGCAAGTGTTCGGATCTATTATGACATAGCTTTGAGGCGCTTACTAGACCCGTTTAATATTATAAAACCTTTTTCGGTCTTTGAATTTGAAAGAAAAAACGATTTTTTTGTGCAACCTAGTGTATTCATATTTCAATTAGAAGTTCTTAGATAGAGCTATATTATGTGATTAGTTGGTATTCAAAATAGACAATTCAAGCAGGTAAGTCGGAAATGCCACTCGAACCCAGAGCTAGCTGGTTTTCCCCGAAATGTGTTGAGTCCGCTTATCTCCAACTCATGAACTTAGCCGATACAAAGTTAATGATATAGAAACTCTTCTTTGGATTGTTAAGGTAATAGCTATGAATAGTCATTAGGCAAGATTGGTTGGATTAGCCCACTTTTCTGTAGGTTATATATTCACCTATGCGGCTTGAATTCTAACCTTGTGTTAGGACCTACGGGCCAAGGGACAGCCTCAGGTAGACAATTTCTATGGGGCGTAGGCCTCTCAAAAGGTAACGAAGGCTTGTAAAGGTTTTCTCGAGCCGGATGGAGATTGGCCCTCAAGTGCAAAGGCAGAAGGGAGCTTGACTGCAAGACCCAACCCATCTACGGCAGGGACGAAAGTTGGGCCTTAGTGATCCTACGGAAATACCGAATCCCCACTTACACAAGCAAATTGTTGATAAAACTCCAAAATGGCATTTTCTTTTGACCCAATCCGCTTGTGGAACCTCAATATGCACGGGTTTTTTTAGCTAAATGACAATTGGCACATACAATACGTCCAATTGCTTCTCGTGGATCTTCATAACCCTGTTGTGCAAAAATGGCGGGATTCCACGTGCCCATGCTATTTGCCGATTTATTCAATGCTGGAATCAGGCTCGCGGGATCGCGACCCTTTGTCCCGACCATTAATTGTTAGGAAATCTCGAATCAGACCATTTGTCCTTACTTCCATAAAGGAAGCATGGGTCTTTTCGATAGGAGAACTTTTTTTTTCTTGGTACCAATTCAATACTAAACAAGTCCGAACTAATTGAATACTTGTATAGCGACAACCCTTCCACTCGGCACCGTCGGATCACTTAGAGATCACATGCAATTGTGAATGCAACAACACTCCCTAATAAAAATAAAATGCAATCCACATGCACATGTTCCAACACTCCCCAATAAAAAATAAAAAAACTTAAAAACAGATTCTAATTAATAACAAGAGCAAGATATCTCAATATCCCTATGATCAATAATCAGAAACAACATAAACGACAACTCATACTAGTTTACCTTAACATCCCCAAAACATAAATATCCAAATTATTAAAGATAGTTAAAATTGAAACTGAAATGAAAAGGAGAATTAGAGACAATGAGACAACACCAAAATTTACTTGGAAAACCTCCTAAGAGGTCAAAAACCACGAACCTACAACCAATAAAAAATTCTACTATAATGATCAATCAAGGTGTACAAGGATTTACCTAGCTCAAGATCTCCAATCCCTCACGCACTACTTAACAAGCACCTTCCACACCTCTCCACCATGCCTTCATCTTCAGGAACATCTTTGGAGTCCTTTTCCAAACTTGATCTCGGGCCTTCTCCTTGAAGCTCCATCAAGAAGAAATTGAGTTTTCACCCAAACCCAAAAGATGACAGGATGGTAGTGTCAAGGATTAACTCATTTCTTTTTTAGAAATCCATTTAAGAAATTTTCTTTAAAAATTGGATGGAATTTTCTTTGGAAGCAACACCTTTTGAAGAAAGGAAAACTCTCTTACGACTATTGCTCTTCTTAGTTTCCAAAAATGGAGAAACTTGTATTTAAAAGTGGAAAAGATATGGTTGAAACTGATCTCAAAAGAGTATTTTGATCCAATTTGTCCCGCACTGGGGATCTATCCAGAAACAAGGAACAAAACATTTTAGCAAAAATTATTGTCTCCCAGCTTCCCTAACACTTTTTAAAAAATTCAAGGCACCAACATGTGACAAAACAGGTTGATTACATTCCCTTCAACACTAACTCAACTTACTCAATCTCGGGCCGTCTTAAGCAAATTCAAATCGTTAATCTTCATAGGTCAAGTAAAGCCAACACGGATTAAAAAGAAACCAATAGTTAGTAGGGAATTAGGATTTGTCTGGACATTACCAAGCCTAACGTATAAACAATCACACTTTTAAAAATTTTTAAAAATCATTTATAGTATAAAAATCATTGTGCTTTATAAAAAAATATTGATAGAGGTGTTCGCCTAAAAACTTTCAAAGCACCCTTGCAGTAAAAAACACTACATAACGCACCTTAATTTCATGGAAATTAAAAACCGAGGCATAAGGCGATATAATCCACATAGAGAAATATTTAATAAATTTAATCAACTCAAAAATGTATTGCCAATTTTAATTAAAGAACTGTTAATTTATGAGCGTGGCCATACATTCCATATGCAAGAAAACTGAAAACTAATTCATAACTTATAGCCAAGGAATTTTGTAAACCTATCTTCGATCATTCATTGTAAAATGCCTATTTTAAATACTAATTTGTTTCTGTTTAGAACTGCAAACATGTATAACTAAAAATAATAAAACGAATGATCGTGTTTCATAAAAAATAAAAAATTAATAAAATGTTCCTTAAATAAAATTCACAATATTTATTTTGGCAAGGCTTATTAGATCTATTTTTATTAATTTCTAGAACCCTATCCTTAAACTGTCACAGATAAACCCATTTCATCTTTTCCAAACAACTCTGAACAAATTAATGTAATTGTGCCCAATCCAATATTCAAGACATATATATATCATAATAGTTTGTTTCATGATCAAAACCTGATAACTGGCAATGAGTTCATTACAAAGGAAACTATGGAGAAGTAGTACAAGGAAAAATATCTGTATATAAATTAATCAGCTTTGGACCACTTGCCAGAGTTTGGATATCATGGTACACATGCATCGTTATTTCACATGGATTCATCAGAAGACTCATCGGTCTCATGGTAGACTTCATTTCCAGCTAGCACTGCATCACCTATCAAAACCATGCATTTAGGGATCATATCCCATGGTAGTTATGGAAGCAAGAACATTAATAATTAATTGTTTCAAAAAAAAATCATAAAAGTAAACAGAATATTGTATGTTGTGTGTACTAGTTAAGAAGCAATTCAATTACCTCTCTGAATGTGAGATATTTTGGACCAATCCTCCCTTGTCTCCTCATGGTAACGATCTTCCAGAGCAGGAGAGCCGCTGATATTCAGTTCCTGTAGTGTAGTTATCTGGAGAAGGCGCTCGGGCAGGCTTTCCAGCTTGGGGCAGTTATATGTGGTCAAGGAGTGGAGATATGGCATTACCGACCCCCGTTCTTCTTCTTCTCCTTTTACTTCCCACTTTTCCCACTCAAACATACGTTCAAAACTGAGGTGCTTCAGCTTTGGGAATGCAGTTGTTGAAGATCCCAAAAACTCACCACCCACGTATTTCAGTCTGTCCATACTCTCTATTATCAGGATTTCAAGGAGAGGTAGTTCCCCCAATGGAGGCAAATATGTAACCTGTGAGCAATGCATAATTTGAAGCTTTTTCAATAACGATGAGGCCGCTATCCAACTGGGGAACTCGGTGGCAGCATCGTAATGACTTATTTTTAAAGACTTCAAGTTTTGATGAGGCTGTAGAGCTTCAGCCACACCTTTTGAAGCAGCTGAGGCAAGCCGCCCAAAATCCTGTAGTTCCAAATGATGGAGGTGTTTCTTATTCTTCAATTCTGCTTCGCCAGCCTCCTCTGCATCTTTCACATTAGCTATCCCACTAATCACAAGACCTCCCCTGAGGCTGTTTAGGTTTTTCAGTTCTCCTATTTTGCATACATCACGTCTAAAATGATCACCAATAGGAAACCTAGTTAATGTCCGAAGTGAGGTCAATCTCCCGATTCCTTTTGGCAAGTCCGATACTCCACTGCCGTTCAATTCAAGATGTCTCAGGTTAATTAGTTTTCGCATTCCCTGAGGTAGTTTTCTGAGGCCTACACAATAAATAACTTCTAAAGTTTGCAAATTATATAGATCACAAATTGTTTCGGGCAATTCCTTCAATCTCTCATTGAATGATAGATTAAGGTACCTCAGATGTATCAATTTCCCCAAGTTCCTCGGCAGTTCCCCAAAAAAATCATTCATACTCAAGTCTAATGCCCTAAGGCATACCAAATGTTTGAATAAATTAGGTAGGGAGCGTTGAGCAGTAGTGTCCAAATCGACCATACGTTCAACAAACAATGTGTGCAGATATTTCAAATTATGGATAGTGCTAGCAAATCCAACCCTTCCTGCGCTAATTAAGGTTGCATGACGAGCCTTTTGGAAGGAGGAAGCCATCCTCACTTCCTTTTCATCACCAGTCTCCAGAATGAAGCATTCATTCTTGGTCAAATATTGGGCAAGATTATGCACTATGTCATGCATCTTGCACGATATTATGTTGCCCTCATCATCTCTATCAAAATCTTGGAAAAGTGACCGTGACACCAAGTCTTCAAAGTAGTCTCCACCTGTTTTCTCCATCTCTATACTTTCTCTAGAATTGAGATAGCTATTTGCCATCCACAACTTGATCAATCTATCTTTCCAAATGATTTGATCTTTTGGGAAGACAGCACAATATGAGAAGCAGCGTTTAACAGCAGGGGATAAATCATAATAACTCAACAATAAAGGAGTGGAAAGATGTTTCTCAATCACATCAAGTTGCCATATTTCATTATTCAAAATACTCTCCCAATCTTCTTTATTATCTTTTAAGCGCATGAGACTCCCTAAAACTTTTGCAGCAAGAGGCAAGCCCCTACACTTGTCTGCTATTTTCCTGCCAATGTTTTCTAGTTCTTCAACTTTTTCTCTACTCCTTCCGTAAAAGGCTATGTTACTGAACAATGACCGACATTGCTCCTTGGACAATTCTCCCAAGGGGTGCTTGTACGTGGTTCCCATCATTGTAGAAACGTTTTCGTTTCGTGTGGTCACCAAAATTCTACTTCCCGGTGCCCCACCCTTGAGAGAACTCTCTACTTGTTCCCACAATTCATAGCTTTCAGTCCAAACATCATCTAGCACAAGTAGGAACTTCTTATCGGCAATAAGTGTGCGGATTTTTTGTTGTACAGCTTCCAGATTATGGAAACCACAAGAGTCTTTCTGGAGGGCTTCAAGAATATCTCTAGAAATCCTCATTGGGTCAAAAGGATCAGACACGCAGACCCACATCCTTTCATGGAAATAGGCCGTCACCTTTTCGTGGTTGTATGCTAATTGAGCAAGAGTTGTTTTGCCGATCCCTCCCATCCCAACTATGGAGATGATGTAGAGGGAGGAGCTTTCTTGGCAACTCCCACCCAACAGCTTGCCTATTATAATGTTTATATCTGCATCCCGACCGCAGAACTGGCTAACATCAATTACAGAACTGGTTATACGTCTATGTGGTTGCTGGATGGTACTACTTGACACAAAATTGAACTGATTTTTCTCATTTGCAATGGCATCTAGTTGTTTTCTTATGTCCTTAATCTTAATACCAATATCACAGCGCAAAAGAACTTGTTTGAAGCAAACACAAGGGGAGGGAAGGCAGGAACTTATCTTGGGCTTAGGGATGCAAGGGTTTTCAGCCCCCAATCTGTATTTGAGAAGAGCAGTGTTCCACCCATCCACCACGTCATCCATCTGGTAGGAAGATGTCCTTGAGCCTTTCTAACCAACTTTTACAAGTTCTTCTGTGAACTGTCTCTTCTCTGCATCTCCAAGAACAGCTCTGATGCTCTGGAGTGTGCTTTTTAGGTTGTCCACCTCGCTTTCGACACCCACCACCAGCGTAACTTGTTGACGAATCTGTTGTTCCAAGACTGAAGCCAATCGCTCCAGCACGATAGAAACAATAGCATCCGCCATAAGGGTTGATGAATAAGGAGGGGTTGATGAATCAAAGAAAATGGACAGATACAACTAAGATCAATGGAGAGAAAGGATGTGGAGCTTTGGCGAGCTTAATTATGTTCCCTTTAAAAGAATGGAAGAGAGGTATAAATGGATTACGTAAAAATGGCATTTCTATATGACAAGATATGCTGATCTTCTTCATCACTTCTTCCCTTTCTTTTCCTTCTCAAGAGAAACCTCCAAATCCAATGCCCAAATCTGCATGGAAAAGCATTTCTTGCCTCTTTGGAATGGCATTGCCTGTTACACAAGTTTTGGACAAAGGCAAAGCATCTTACTGTATAGATTTTATATTCCAATCTTGCACCGCACTTTGTCCAAAACATTTCTCAACTTTAATTCAGGTACAAATCTACTTTCAATTCTATTCTAGAAAAGGATAAGCCGATTTCTAGTGTTTATATATATATATATATATATATATATAAATAAGTCTCTTAGAAAATTTTAAACATCACTATAAAGAATTTATAAGAATTTATTTGGTCATAACCACAAAAACTATTATCAAAAATATAATTAAAATTTTTTTACCCTAATATTGTTATTATTTAATGATTTGTACTAAGTCTGTCATTACACTTTTAATAATTATCAATGTTTTAAAAATCAAATCAAACCAATCAATCAAATCGTTAACTAAATCTCAATCTTGTTCAGTTCATCTAATTGGACCACAATGGGGTCAAAATGGCATTGAACCGGAGTCAAACTGACAATAAAATCACTAAATTGGTGAGTTGGCTTAGCGGTTCAGTTTAACCTTTTGTTATGTTTGTCCAACTCATTGGGATCTTTGTTTACAGTCCCAATGTCCTATTAAATCTTATTGTTTTATCCCTAATCCATAAGCCCATCAAATAGATGGACCATAGGAGAAACTCTTCCCAATTCGTTAAGCAAGTTGACTCAAGTTTGATTGAATTGGTATATTTACAGGGTGATAAAGGTGGCTGGAGTCACTCGATGTGGGATCAAGGAGCCCTTTTTTAAAGAGCTATAAAAGGGAATGCACAGTGCCCAGTTGAAATGTAACAACTTTGTATGAAAAAAACATTAAAATATTCCAAAACTTAAAAATAAATATAAAAAATTATGATTTATCTAATAGTATATGATAATAAATATCAAAATAATATAGATAAAACAACTAATAATTTTGAAAATAATAAAATATATAGCTATTAAAATCTAAACAACTTTAAATAATAAATCTTATATAAGAGTAATTATAACTTAAACATAACTGTCCACTATTAAGAATTTATTTGGTTTCAATAATAGAAACATTATTGGAAAAAGCAAAATAAAAAATCACCTTAAAATATGGTTAATAATAAAATTTTACACTCTTTTAAAATGGTTTTAAAACGATTAAATAAAATTTAGTTTGTCATCCTTCAATGTGTTTTACACTTTACCCTTTTATATTCAAAATCAAATACTTTGTCTTTCAACTTGTTAAATAACAACGCTTTGCATAAGAAATTGCGTTTTTTGCACTTAACCAACGCTTTGCAATTAACAAATTTGAAGTGGAATTTCTTAGACACTTTCAAAATATGATGTCTATAGTTTTGATTTTTTATTTTAGAGATATGTTCATATAACTGTATATATATAATGTAAGATTTTGAATGTGAGAGGGCAGAATGTAAAACATGTCAAAGATTGAATTGATAAAGTATATTTAACCAAATTTAAAATAATGTTTCTTAGAAACAAGATATTTGTAGAAAATATCAAGTGGCTAGTATTCTTTTTCATGTTGTTAAAAATGTTAGTGATTTGATAATTAATAACGACGAAGAAAATAATACACATTAATTTTTTTTTGCATTTTTCTTTGTTTTGTTTTTTAAATGAAATTTTTTTAAAAAAAAATCATTTTCCTTTCCACGCCATCCAAGCTCATCATATTAATTAACAAGTTCATTAATATCTTGTTATTTCCTACTTTCTAAGAAAAAAATATATATATGTTTGACAACTAGAAAATAGAAAATAATATATTTTTTGAAAACATGTTTCAATTGTTTGTCACTTTTTTTTAAAGTCATTTTAAAAAATAACAAGACAAATATGAAGAATAATTAAAATAAAAATATTATATATAAAATTTATTTTTAAAAATTATTTTAAATATAGAAAATAAATTGAATATATTCTAATTTTTAAACAAAATTTTATTCAAGAAAACAAGAAAGGAACTATTTTTGGGAACGTATGCAAAAACTAATTTTTAATAATAGCTTTTGGAAACGTTCCTAAATATAGACCCTAAGGTTCAATTTTATTTGGATTTTTTTATTCCATTTTTTTTATTATTTTTGTTCCTAAAAAATGTATTTGATTAATAAAGTTAAAACCATTTTAAAAAATAAATCTAAAAAATATTATTTGATTTTAAATTAAATGTAATTAAAATTTTATATAATATGCATGTTCTATGATAAATAAAAAAAATACTTATATAGTAGTGATAAGATAATATTTGATTTCAAATTTATATAATATCATGTTTTATTCATTCGAAATATTTTTTATATTTGTAATATTTATATTTCTTTATACCATGCATCTCATAAGTTTATTTACATAATTTATTTCCTTCTTTGTTTTCATTATTATTATTATTATTATTATAATATTACAATTCATTATTATTTTTATTATTATTATATTGCAATTCGTTTATTATTCGTTTTTATTATATTTACTATATATATGTGTTAAAATCGCACAATAAAATATTCAAATATGCTCATAATTAATCCACTAAAATGAATTAGTTTCTAATATGAAAATGTATCTTCTTATAATAATCTATAGTTTAATAAATAGAAAAAAATATTTATACGCTATTCTAAGAGGATATTTGCTTTCAATTAATGTATATGAGATTATATATTATTCATTTCATATTTTTTTTTTTTTATAATATTTATATTTTTTTTTAGTATTATTTGTCTTAGTAACCAAAGTATAAATAAATAATAAGCCCACGTCATATCAAGAGAAGAGCCCCTATGGCATGTGTCATAATTATTAAGGATTAAATCTTAATTTTAGAATCTTAAAATCAAATAAATTATTTATTTGAATTTTAAAATTGAAAGATTCATTTTATTATCCATAATTCTCTTTTAAGTAGAGAAAATCTCTTAGGAAGGAGGTATGGGGGGGAGTAAGTACGAGAGAACTTTGCAAGATTCCACAAATGTGTTTCTAGAAATTTTCAAATTTTCCTTAAACTCAAGTACCTTCTTAAACTTAAAAGAATGATTTTAAAGGGAAAAAATAAAGATCAATCCTAATTGGTCCTCAGCTAAATCAACCAAAAGTACGTGATTGTCATCCTTGAATCAATATTAACTTAAAAGATCAATGTGTTCTAGAAATGCTCAAATTTTCCTTAAGTTTGAGCACCTTCTTAAACTTAAACAATGTTCTCAAAGCAAATGAGTCAAGATAAAGCCTAAGCGGCCCTTAGCTAAATCAATCAATAGTATGTAATTGTCATCCTTGAATCAAGATTTACTTAGAAGATCGATCAATCGATTATAACTTAGAAGAGTAATCAATTATAACTCAGAAGATCTATATATATATTATTGATGTGAGTATATATGTGTATGTGTGTGTATATATATGTACTCACATTTTTATTATTATAATTTTTTCTACCATTTTCAACAAAGGATTGTAATCACATTTTTATTAATATAATGGTTTAAAGAAGATGACAAAGGATTGTAGTCACATCTACTCATATCTTTATTAATATAATTTTCTTTGTTATTGTCGACAAAGGAATGTACTCACATCTTTATTAGTATAAATTTCTATACTATTTTCTCATTTTTTTGGTTCCGTAGAATAAAAATTTGCGCATGCAAGTTTCTAGTACACCCATGGGATTGTGTCTCTCATCTCTTTTGATTGAAATTCCTCTATCCATCCTAAGTTGAGATAATGGGTTCAAAAAAAAACCAAGTCATACACATACTTTTCATCCAAAGTCAAGTTAATGCTTTCAAGGAAAAACCTAGTCATACACATACAAAGGGAATGGTAACAATGGCATCACCTCATGACTAAAGAATACTACTAATAGTATAGTGAAATGTAGCAAGGCAAAGACAATAACAATTACTTTAACTTTAAACCAACATATGTTGATGCACTCTCATTCATCATTACCATTCAAGACTCTCTAGTTTTAAAGTTAAAGTATTTTTTTATATAAGGAAATTAATCCAAATTAGTCATTGAAACCTCTAATCCTTAAACCAAAAAAAAAAAAAAAAAAAAAAAACTAACAATTGTATGATAGTTAAGTCATCTCCACTTGGAACTTTAGATTAGTAGCAATTGAGGTAGTAAGTTTTGGGGTGTGAATGTTGGTTAGAAGCTCAAAAAAGTGATTTTATACACAAAAAAGATAGAGAGAATTTAAAGAACATCAAATTGAAGAAAAACAAACTTTAGGAGTTGAGATTCACTAGGATCACCACTCTTAGGTACAACTTACGAACAAGGCTTTGAACATATGCTTTTGGCTTTAGGATCAAGCCAAGGGTTTATACCCAAAAATGTTCCTACTTGAAATGAACGAGAACCACCCTAATAAGGTTCAACTCCTTCTGATTGCTCTCTTTTGTATCCTTACACCCAAATTATTTACATGAGTTTCTTTTCATGTCAACAAGCTTGTGCATAGTTCAAAGAATCATTAAAATAGTACTTAGGTATGTTTCCAAGGTTACATGATTTATGGCCCTCACAACCAATGTTGTATACACTTCTCTTTCCATGATTACTCCTTTTGGTCATCATAATCATTAACAGAGATCAAATTCTTTAGAGCCATGTGCAAATAAACTATTAAATTGAGATATGGGAGACCTCAGCTCATCTCACCCCTTGAAATGTTAAAGATTACCTAAACATGTTGAGAACTAAGAGAAGAACCAAAAACATAAATTTGCAAGATGAAACTGAAAACTAAAAAATAAGATTAATTGAAAAGACTAGAAAATTATCTAACTTGGAAATCAAAGAAATGTTACAAAGATAAGAAATAATTACAATTAAGAACTAAAACTAATGTTATGTTACTCCCAGTCTTAAGAGAAAGAAATACTATCTAATTTTTTTTATCTTTATCATCTACTTCTACTTGTATATTCACAGTCCTTCTTTTAATCTCAATCTCCCCACATTCCAACTACTCCGATGCCAATTTGTCTAGATTTGCCCCTTACCCATGTTGTGGATTTAGTCTTATGTCAATGCAGTTAACCAATCATCATTCTTGATGTGTTAGGTTGAAGTTGGTGGTTGCACTTTTTTTTCTATGTTATCAACATGGGGTATGTTTTGGTAGTACAACCAAAGATTTTGAGACATGAATAATTGTGCTACTTTGGTAGGTGCGCCAATCATTAGAAAAATTTAGTGTGTAGCTCTTATAAAGTAAGGAACAGTATGCATGTTTCAATGACATCCAGGGGTGCACTTTATTATTGGCGAGGGAACTGCACATTTCAAGTCTTTAGGAGGTGCATTGCTTTGTCATTTTGCTAGCTTAGGTGAAGGGTGTACAACTTCTTAGCTTAGTACAATTAAGATATGTGCAATTTATGTTGCCTAAGTGGGATGAGCAATTTGGTCCAACACACATGAAAGGTGGACAAAAGGGCCCTTAAGCATTAGTCTTCAGGGTGCATACAAGAGATGCGTTGTGTGGCTCTGCACTGAAAAAGGAATGCAAAATTAAGTCTTATGCACCTTAAAGTACACAATCTATGTTTGCTTCCTACATATGCACTTTTGTCCCTAAGAGTTCCCAAAAAGGCTCTGATGCATAAAAAAAATACTTTAAAGCTCATAGAATACTCACAAAACACATGAAACACAATTTTCTAATCAAATGGACTCTTTAAAGCAGTGAGTTTGAGTTCTCATCAATTACTTACAAAGGGGCATGATACACATTGGTCAATCATCACTCTAGTCTCCTTAAGGGCAATGAGACAAGTGTCAGATTCCTAGAAAAATCCACCCAAGCCTTAGTTCTCTCTAAAGGATGTATGCATCTATAAATCCTAGGCACAGTAGAAACTAATATGTCTCTTAAAACTTATTCTAAGGTGAGAAATAACAAGAAATCACACCTCAGATTTAGATGTTCACAAATCCATTTTCCAATCTATGAAAAATAATCTCAAAACCTAGAGCCACTTGATAGCTCTTCTTTTGATCATGACAATGAAGAAGAGAGGACTTCTCTCTAAAAAGATAAATGATAGGTTTTTTCTCTCTCTCTAGAAGACATCAATGAATTAGAGTCTTTAAACCTAAACTCTAAAATGGTTTATATTTACCTTCTTATGGGCTTATGTGACTTAAGCCAAATTAACTCTAACTCCACGAAGCATATGTTAAATTTCCTCTAAAGAAAATTCTATAGCCATAATCTTTTAAATCACATGTCCTTTGGATCACGCAAGGGGACATATTATCTCAATCCATGAGATATCATGGTACCTCTATTGAGAATACTTATTGTCATCGACTTTCATCAATAGTGGCCCAATCCACAATGATATATGACCACTTTAAGGTCTCACCCATAGGTCAAAGTCTCCTGTTAACTTTGGCATAAGCTCAATATCCTCTTAAGGTTGAGAGTTCATGCATTATAGTAGCTTAATGAATCATGAAAATTGATAGTCTTACGTCATGATTCACAGTAGGTCCTGTCTAGTGTGACACAATGACCAAGACAAGTCATGATCCCTCCAAATAGGAGGTAATGCACTACAATCTCAAATGGTGCTTAAATCCATGAACCAACTATGGACAACTCATCACTCTATAAGGAACCCATAACTTGGGTCTTCTATGAAATTCCTAATGCACCCAAGTCATGTATAATGCAAGTGATGTGGGGCATGTATGCTCAAAGAGTCCAATCAATGCATAATGGGATAATAAAAGAAAAAACTAGAAGCATAAATAAATAAATTTATAAATGAATTTTTATCTATTACATCATGTCATGTTTTATAGGGCTCAATACCAATAGTTATAACCACTCGATAGCCTTACATCATGACTCAACATAGGTTATGTCAAATGTGTAATCGTACACACCAGTGCACTCACTATGGGAGCCTCATCCCGATGGTCCAAACAAGTTATCCCTCAAATTAGGAGGTAGTACATTATAGTCTCTATTGGATTGCCCAAACCTATGAACCGATTATGAACTATTTTTCATCTTGCAAGGAACCTATGACTTATATCATCTATGCAACTTTTGATGCATCCAAGTCATGTACAACATAAATTATATGAGTATGAATGCTCAAATTAATATCAATGCATACAATAAATAGATAAAATGGAAGCTCAACTCTAACTTTGTTACATCATGTCTTACTTTTAAAGGCTCTATCCCAACATATATGACAAGTCAGGTCTAGTGTGGGTTAGCTAGATCGATTTTCCCACTAGTCACTGTTATCTCTCTTTGTTAATTGGAATTTGATGAGAATAGATGGACATATCATGATTTATCTCAATGGAAATATCTACAGGTTTGCAATCAAAGTTACCAGTTTCAACTAAGAGACCTAATGTATACTTTTCTTATGAAAAGAAAAGTCCTTGCTTGGGCTCAATGCCCAAGAAGTATTTTAGAGCACCCAAGTCCTTCATTTCAAATTCCTTAGCCAAATAGCTTTGAAGCTTCACTATTTTTCTAGAGTTACTACCTGTAACAACCATGTCATCAACATAAACAATAAGCATAATAATTTCATCACCATTTCTCTTATTATTTAGAGTGTGATCTACCATAACTTGTTTAAAACCATACAATTTTTCATCAAGTAGCTCAACTTTCCAATTCATGCCCTTAGCGATTGCTTTAACCCATATAGAGCCTTTTTTTGGTTTACATACCTTGCCTCCTTTTGGTGTAAACCCTATAGGGGGGATCCATGTATGCCTTCTCTAACATATCACCATGGAGAAATGCATTCTTCACATCAAACTATCGTGATGGCCAATTCAAATTGACCATAAGAGAAAGTATGACTCTAACAGTGTTCATCTTAGTCACAGGGGCAAAGTCTCTTGATAATTAATTCCATAAATTTGAGTATATCCCTTTGCAACCAATCAAGCTTTGTACCTATCAATTGTCCGATCTAACTGGTACTTTATTGAAAACACTCATTTACTTCCCACTATCTTTTTTTCCTAAGGGAGCTCAACCATCTCCCAATTAGAATTCTTCTAGAGAGCCTTCATATCTTCTACCATAGCAAACTTCTATATAGGATCTTCAAAGGCTCCTTAAAAATGACTAGAAATAGACACAAAGGACAACTAAAGAGCAAAAGTAAGGTGAGTCTTAAATAGACGACAATAAGAGACGAAATTAGAAATAGGATAGACAACATTAAACGATGATTTTAAGAAACCCAACCTATCAGGTTCTTTACCATCATGAAGAGGATATTTCATACCTTGATCACCAACTTGTGGATTCAAGATAGAAGTTTTAGAAATTACAGGTGAAGGAACATGTACCTTAGGTTTAGTCTCAATGGAAAAGTCATTTAAGGGTATGGTAGTATCATTAATAGGAGTATTGAAACCTTGAAAAGGTACGACATTAGCATCTTTGTTCTTCCTTGTATAACCTTATTAGAATAATTTAACTAGTCTTTCACACTTTCTTTCCTAGATTCAAATCAGTTGTCAGAGGTTAGGAGCATCTAAAGACTTCCCCCTTATGCAAATCAGTTGAATCCTTTCCCCCTAACCTAAGAATCCATAACCTCTTCTCTTCTACCATAACATTTTCTCTCCCTTACTATTAATCTCCCTTAAAGAGGAACTAGAAACACGTTTCCACAAAAATAATACTCCAGTTTGCAGAAATTGACATCCATAGAGACAATAGTATTTTCTTGTAGGAGGGTGAAAGCATGTATAGCCCTTTTAAGAATTATAATAACCAAGAAAACACATTTAAGAGCACGAGAAATTAAGCTTATCCCTTTTATGAGAAGTGTATACAAATATAACATACATAAAAAAAACTTTAAGACAGAGATTCAAAACAGAAGGAATAGGGTGAAATTGTGATAACATTCACAAAAGAATTTGATAATCAATGACATGAGCAGGCATTTGATTGAGGAGAAATACAACACTCTTGATAACCTTAGCTTAGAAACGTTTTGGGACACACATAGTAAAGCATAAAGCTTAGGCCACCTCTAGAATGTGTTGATTTTTACGCTCTACTATGTCATTATATTATGGTGTGTATGTACACATTGTCTAGTGGAGATTCCATTTTCTTTTAATAAATCAATAAGGGATTAAATCACAAACTCACAACCATTGTCAGAGTGAAAGACCTTAACCTAAGTATTAAATTGTGTAGCAAACATTTTGGAAAATTGAAGAATAATATGTAGAACATCATTCTTAGACTTAAGCAAATATACCCAACTCAATCTAGTACAGTCATCAATAGAAGACACAAAGTATATATGACTAGAAATAGAAGAAGTAGAAAATTACCTTACAAATTTGTAAAAACACGGGTAAAAGGAATTGGACTTTTATTGAGACTTATTTTGAAATGTATACAATGATTTTTAGCATAAATGTGTTGTTCACACCTTAAACTAGAAACTAAAATATTTCAAAACAATTAAGGAAATAAACATTCTAAATAAGAAAAAAGATGGGTGGTCTAATCAACAATGCCATAAAATAAAAAATGAAAAAATTTCTATCAAACATCTCTTTTGCTACTTGAAAAACACAATTAGATTCAAATTGTATCTTGCCCCCTCTAAGTAGTAAAGACCTTCCCTCTCCTTACAAATGTCAATTGTTATCTTCGTAAGATTGTCCTAAAACACACAATGAGTAGAATGAAAGGTTACAAAATAATTAAGATGTTTGGAAATCTTGCCAATGGAAAGAAGACTATTAGAAAGACAATACGCAAGTACGACAAAGGACATGGAGAGTGTGGGAGAAAGTGAGACATTCCTGGCTCCTGAAATTAGCATAGGAGTCTCATTAGCAACCTAAACAAACTTAACAAGTGAGAGCATTAAAGAGTCAAGAAATGAAGAATTACTAGTCATATGATCAATGGCCCCTGAATCAATATCCAAGTGTTAAAGGCAACAAAAATAAAGGTCAAACCAAAATTACCTTCTTGAGAAGATCATTAAGAAACCTCAGAAGCAGAAGTTGGAGGAGTAGGGTCGATAAGGGAAACCTGAGTAGATTTTTTGTTCTTCCTTTAAGCTTGATTAAGCTTGTAATACTTTTGATAATTATGCTTCTTCCAAAAACATCTACCATATGTTTAGTGTTATTTTCAATGAGTTTAGAATCAAGAAGAAGAGTTGGTAGAAGGAGTAAAGCATATTGGTCATGTGTTATTCTTATAAACAACCATTGTAGAAGCCTTAGAGTGATCTTATGTTCCCATGGTGACCTACCTCTGCACTTCATGATAGACTAGTGAATAGGCTTCCTTTAGACTTAGTAAAGGAGAGTTGACTAAAACATAACCACTAACTTGATCAAGACCTATAAGAAATATATAAACCCGATCTTCAGCAATATGCTTCCTTTGTTTTCTTAATATCAGTTACACCATCATCATATTCATTGAGCCCTTCGATAATCAAGTCATGAAATTGAGTTTTAACTCAATTGTAGTATTCTACAAAAGGGTGACCACCTTGGTGTGATTGAAAATAGATTTTTCATCAGTTATATACTTGAGAAGAATTCAAAGACATCAAAGATAACATTCTCTTTACTACGTCCTTGATGTACTACTCAAAAGTGTTATTTTGATAGCCATAATCACATTTCCTTTTACGCACTTTTGAGTAGTAGTGTTAGGCCTTT
>JBAPGN010002384.1:21682-59064 GCA_037355405.1 Vitis amurensis | reverse complement strand
CTCACTTTAATTTATTTAATCACTAATACTTTATTCATTTATTTTAAAACTCCATTCTTAATCTATTTATTTAAAATTTCTGTTTGCCGAATTAAATTCCGAAAATTCTCACTTTAATTTATTTAATCACTAATACTTTATTCATTTATTTTAAAACTCCATTCTTAATCTATTTATTTAAAATTTCTGTTTGCCGAATTAAATTCCGAAAATTCTCACTTTAATTTATTTAATCACTAATACTTTATTCATTTATTTTAAAACTCCATTCTTAATCTATTTATTTAAAATTTATGTTTGCCGAATTGAATTCCGAAATGTCCATACTCACTTTTAATTTATTTTAATCATTAATACTTTATTCATTTATTTTAACCACTTCACATTCTTAATCTATTCTTAAATTTTGTTTTACCGAATTAAATTTCTATTTTTGAAAATTCCAATAAATCAACATTAGTTCATTTAAATTATTATAGTTTATTTATTTATTCTAAAACTACATTTTAAACAATTCATGTTTTAAAAAAAAAAAAAAAAAAACCCCCTTTTCCGATTTTCTGAATTTAAATTATTTTTCCCCCAAAAATTTCCAATGTTCACATTAATCTATTTAATTATTATTACTTTATTTATTTATTCTAAAATTCCATTTTATTTAAAATTCGAATTCTGAATTTAATTTCTATTTCTGAAAATTCTAATATTCACATTAATTTATTTAATTATTATTATTTTATTTATTTATTCTAAAAATTCCATTTTTTAAAACAATTCATTAAATTTCACTTTCCGCTAATTTTCCAAAATTCTAACATTCACATTAATCTATTTAATTATTATTATTTTATTTATTTATTCTAAAATTTCATTTTAAACAATTCATTAAAATTTCCGACTCCCGATTTAATTTCTAATTCCCAAAATTCACATTAATCTATTTAATTATTATTCTTTTAGTTATTTATTTTGAAATTCCATTTTAAACAATTCTTCAAAATTCCAATTTCTGAACTTAATTTCCGATTTCCAAAATTCTAATTTCTTTCAAATTTAATATCCAAAATTCCAATTCTTAAATTCATTTTTTCAAGACTCCATCTTCAAATAATTTTCGAGACTCTAATTCCAAAATAAATCTCAAAAAACCCAGTTTTCTCTCGAATAACTTTTAATTCCACTCCGATTTTATTAATAATGTTCTATTTCTTTGATTTTTTACACCAAGCAAGAATGATGAATCTTCATAATTTCAAAATAATGGGGTTCGCGAGATTAATTCAGGCAAGATCAATCGGGCTTTGGGGGGGGGGCCCACATATGTGATTTTATGACTGACTGATTGATTAATTGATTTATTTACCATGCTTGTTTGATTTATTTTGTCCTTGACATGCGCATAATTTATCTATTCGTCATTCGCTAATCCTGTTTCAATGATAGCGCATTCGTGACTGGAGGACCAGGTACGCATCCACTCATATTTTGTTCATTCTTTATACATGCTCTGATTCCCACGTCGTGCATGATTAAGGTTGAGTATTCATTGACTTTCTCATCGATTGCCGTGTCAGCTTCATTCTATTTAGTAGAGACCCGACTTTAGGGCTTAGAGGGGTGCTACGGTCTCTACCGTACCTTCCGATAAGTAAACCTGACCCCCGAACCCGATCCGGTTTTTCGTAGACTAACCTTTTCCAAAACAAGGAGTCACATCTTAGGGTTTTTCTTTCTTATTTTGGTTTACCCTTTACAAGAAAATAAAACAAAAAAAGTGGCGACTCCAAGTCATTTTCAAAATAATCAATAAAAAATCAATTTTTTCAGAATAAAATCAAGCTCACCATCGAGTGGGAAACGCATGAGCCGAAATGCGAGGTCCACAAAATGGCGACTCCGCTGGGGATTTGTTTTTTAGAGGGTCAAGCTTGAACTTAGAGTGAAGCAAATGTGGCGTTTGATGAGTGTTGATCAGTGGATACCTATTTCTTGATTCACATTGAGAGTCCCCGATACTATTGGATGCAATGCTTGGGTGTTTGTTTTTACTTGGGACATTGACGTGTTGATTATGATGATTCATTTATCTTGATTGTGGATTCCGATTGTGTCAATTTTTTTTCGTGCTTTATTGCTATATTTGTTGGAGACGTTGATATGCTGATTATGTTGATTGTTCATCTACCTTGCTTAGCATATGACTCTGATTTTGCCATGTTTTGTTCTGATCACTTCACATGTATAGACTCACCATTGTTATATCATTTGATTTGACATGATTTGTTTCTCTCGGTTATATTTATCTTGATTATCATGGAGTATGCTAATCATTTGCCAGGTATTCTTCTCGATTAGCTTGTGTATAGATTGGGTGATATATACCTGTTTTGCATGACTGTCTGTTGCAATGAATTTCTCATTCCGTTGTGATTGCATGAGTTGCTTGTCTATGTGGGACACACACCTATCCCCTTATTTCCAAGTCCCTAGTCTCGGTCGACGTTGTTTTTCCTTGATCTCGTATTTGATATGAGATTTATCGCTTTGTTTGCTTTTTCGACCGAGCTAGTGACCAGGAGTAGGGTCTAGCAACGGGCTATACCTATGTTTGGGAGCATTCTGGAAGTGGTCGACATATGATGCTGATTGGAGTACCGATCATTGAAGACCTGTATAGCCCCGAGCTAGGTTTCATGGATAGTTGTGCGACCAGTGTGTTTCCTTTTCTACTCATAGATCATAGGGTTTTCGGATGCACCCCACACCATCACTGTGCACTCTAGTTGACCGTTGAGCGTTGAGAGTTTGAGAGGTTTCACATAGGAACCCCCCTGGGATGTTGATGTTAGTGCATGTGTGGAGGTGATGACCACCTTGCATGGAAGCGCCCCGTCTCTTCGGAGGCGTGCAGAGGGTTGCGTACCGTCGGAGGGTACGATCGCTTCTGCTAGGGATCTTTTGAAGTCTACCCATACCCATTTAGAGCCACCCTGACCTTGTAGTTGAGTCGTAGATCATTCAATTAGGACTTCCTCCCTACGCTGTGGGCGCATCTGGAGGCTGTTAGAGCCTCCGTAGTCACAGTTTGGATCCGATACTCCATCTTTTTCGTCTCCTTCGAGAGTGCACTGAGATCAGGACGAGTTTGAGTACGATCGGATAGTCCGCCTTCCGCTTGGATGCCTTGCTCGCTTCTGTTCAGATTATCATTTCTTTTGTACTCTCCCGGGACATGTTCTTATTCCGGCCCTTCATGCTTTCTGGGTTGGTGTCTTGGTTCTCAGTCTGGATTTACCTCATTGGATCAGAGTAGAGGGGAGATTGATTCGTTTTTTTTGGAGAGGTCGGATATGGATCAGCGGGTTGCACAGTTGATCAGTTCACGACCGCCATGGCTTCTATTCAGGAGGCCTCGGCCAGTCCCAGGCAGGAGATAGACAGTCAGCAGAGTAGACAGTTTGTAGTTCAGGATGAGACGTCTTGTGATTCACTGCCACATCTACCACCACCACTTGGTTCGACAGTGCCACAGGCCCCACCATATATGTTACATGGTCATTTTGAGGTTGCCTCACCTGCGGTAGTCTAGACCACAAACCTTGAGGATGCTCATGCATGTATAGATCGTATTGAGTAGCGTATCAGACAGTTGAGATTATTTGGTAGTTCATCGACTTGGGACGATCTTGATAGTATACCAGTGGCCAGTCCACCAGCCAAGTTCAGGATGCCTGACATTGAGACAGGTACATGGTCGTTGGTTGTCTCTACACTTATCTGCGACTCTTACCAGTACTGTGATGAGGGCCCATGGGTTAGACGGGTCATAGATGATCACTATGTTTCCTTTATCTCTAAGTGGTGCAGCCAGCGCTGTTCACATCTTTGGAGTCCTTGCGAGGCAGGACATGGGAATGACCTAGCTCAGGAGTTTTTGTGACAATTTCCATTTAAAACTGTCGCAGAGGTGTCGAGGAGAGAGCTTGAGGGTTTGAGACAGAGATCAGATGAGTTCATTTCTTCCTTCATCTCCCATCGGTAGGGGGAAGATAGCAGAGATTGTTGATAGACCATTATAGAGGGATGACTCAGTCTTGATGGTCATTAGAGGATTTGATCAGGGATCCTAGAGGGAAAGTTCAGACCCAACTGGAGCGGATTTTATTTCATCAAGAGTTGACCCCAGAGGGCGCTGCATGGTGATGGATTTAGATGGAAGCCGATTGTCAGAGCCAAACCAATGTGGATCAGCTAAAGAGGTACTATGTTTGAGACCATGGTCGCAGGATGGGTGGCCATCATTTCGGTTAGCCATTACCTTGTTATTTCCTTTTGATACGATGGTCCGTTGCTAGCCCATTGAGCCTCGCATGCGCATTATAGCCTTTCTTTCTTATCGCCTTGCTCACATTTTCGCACCGGGATAGGGGCCCTTTAATGTATGCATGCATCGTTTGGTAGTTTCATGAGCTTTGGACCTAGGGGCATGTTTTTCTCATTATCTTTTCCTATCACTGCACCTCTGCATTTTCATCTCATCTTATTGGTTATGTTATTCATCTCTTATTCCTTATCCTATCTACTGTTTGTTTGTTTCCATATTTCTCTCACCCTGGGTGGTGATCCTCCTCAGTTCATCACATGGAGGATTAGTCACAATTCATTTCCACCATCTATCTCGCGGACACTGGTTTAGAGATCCTTAGTTTGAGAAGGTCATCTTGTCAGAGAGAGTTTGTTTGTTACCTTAGCACTTGGGGGTGTGTCCATTCGTTATTGATATCATCTTTGGGGTTCATTTGTTTACGTTCAGGGTACGCGTATTTGCATATATGTAAAAAGAAAAAAAAAAAGAAAAAAAAAAAAAAAGAAAAAAAAAAAAAAAAAAAAAAAAAAAAAAAAAAAAAAAAGAAAAAAAAAAATCATTATTATTATTATTAGCACATGTGTGTATGTGCATAGTGTTCTCGATCATTGGGTATGTATATTGATGTTTGGGGGTCATTTTTATCGAGTATGTTCGTTATTGGGAGTTCGTATGTGAGCTCTTTGAGATCCCATGTTATTTGTATTGTTTCGTCATATCTATTTGTGAGAGAGATGAGTGACCTTCTCCTAAGGACTCCGAGTCATTGTCCCTTCCATCATTACATTCATTATTGATGTGGCTTCACTTCATGTTTGATTTGAGTCGATCACCACCTTTCTTCACATATCCATTGTTTCGCTGTCGTTTTTATTGTTGCTTGTGATTCATCTCGTTCCCTTCACATCTTATTTTCTCCTTACAGCGACCCATCTCGGGTTCGATACTTACTTCGCATCATCATTACACATATCACTATCAGTTCATGTTGCTTCATTTGTCTCCTTATCGACATCATATTCACGTTAGGCATCCTCAGGTCCATGGCTCATGGGGTTCACTATACATGTTGCATTTCATATATGGGGGGCATAAGTTTTGATCATGGGTATTTGAGCCTAGTTTTCTTTCGTTTCTATCACCCTATCACCTTGGCCTACGTTACGTCCCGTGTCTTAAGACCACCCTGAGGCCATGGGATCAGATGTCGTCTTCGGCAGCCTCTACTTGGACAGGTGATTGAGATCTGGTTGATATTTAGATATTGCCATGCTTCTTCTTCTGGGAGTCGCCTATTTGATGTGTAGGTCTGATTCAGTTGTGTTCGGATTACCAGGATCGTGAGTTTGATGATGATTGATTTGGTGCCACCGCCACTGATTTTGACCTATAATACCTCTGGTGCCACACTGGGGCATATCCCATTTCATTTGGAGGTTCATGGATCCTCACGGACTTGCACGATCATCACTTACTGGATGCTCACCGAGACGTGGACATGATCGTTACCTTACGGAGCCTCTGAGATCCACCCAGCCAGGTCCGCACTTCTCGACACTTGGATGCCATCATGCCTCTCCATCTGGGAGGTACATCTTGGATATGTGTGCATGATTCAGTTATGGATTTGGACGACCATTGTTACATGTTCGATGACAGATGATTTCATGACGTTCGATTTCTGACCTTTTGTGCATCGGATGCCCATACTGGGGCATATTTTCCGTTTCGGATGAGATTTACGGACTTTCATGGAGGTCACATGTGCGATGATGGATGATTTCATGACATTTGTTCTTCGGACCTGTCGCGCACCTGATGCCATACAGGGACATATTTCGGTTTGGATGAGACTTACAGATCATGAGGGAGTCGCGTGCTTATCCTTATTTGGCGAGATGTATGCAGAGGTGATGATATATTCGCTATCCCTCACGATGTTTCCTTAGTGGAGCCTATCGAGAGCCATCTAGCCAGGCATGGATGACCTGAGCTCATCTGATTTTTCGACATGTTACATTCTCGATGCCACTGGGGCATATTCCCCATCTTGATCGGGATTTATAGATCCCCACTGGTTTTATTATCATCCACGGTTATGAGATACACGCCAGGTCGATGTTCGATTTCATTTTGTTCGGATACTCCGAGGAGCCTCTCTTGAGTCATTCAGCCAGATTCATACCCTTTGATATAGTCGTGATTCCTGGGTGGAGTTGTCTCTGGTGCCTGGATTTCCCGCGTCATCATTTCAGTGGGGTACATATCAGATCTGTTACGCGTCCCATTGATGTTATTCTCGGGTCATCAGGATAGATCGGGTACATTTGATGCCATACTGGAGCATATTGCCCTCATGTAGCCCTGGAGGCGATCGTTCTCTCACATATCTGTTACAGTTTCCATCACTTGGCCGAGATATATTGTATTCGCCTCACTGACCATTATTCCGGAGCTCTCCATCGATATGAGCTCTCAGCGGAGTGTCGTTCGAGGCTCGTAGAGTCCCTTTCAGCCATTTCTAGCGGATTGAGATTTGCAGCGGCATGCCACACTGGGGCATACCCTCATCCTTGGTTCATCGGATCTTTTGCAGACTCTCTCATTGCTCGATCTATTTCTTGATCTTTGTGAGTCATCATACCAGGGCATACCCCCTTTAGCGTTTTTCCTGCTGGGTCATACACCCCTCTTTGGGTTTACCGTGTCTCATGTTGATTTCATGGTTGTCAGACCCAGACCCGTTTGTCGATCTTTATGAGTTATCGCCTAGGGCATCCCCCTACCATCGTCTTGTTTAGGGCATCCCCCTATTGTCATCTTATTTAGGGCATCCCCTCTTTTTTCTCAGTTATTTCACCACCATAGATTTCGTTTATGGGCTTTCAGCTTTTCACCACCACAGATCAGGCATCTGTGGGCTTTGATCAGTATATCACCACCATAGATTTTCATCTATGGGCATTTTCAGTTATATCACCACCATGGATTTTCATCCTTGGGCTTTCAGATTTATCACCACCATAGATTTTCATCTATGGGCATTTTCAGTTGTTTCACCACCATAGATTTCGTCTATGGGCTTTCAGCTTTTCACCACCACAGATCAGACATCTGTGGGCTTTGATCAGTATATCACCACCATAGATTTTCATCTATGGGCATTTTCAGTTATATCACCACCATGGATTTTCATCCTTGGGCTTTCAGATTTATCACCACCATAGATTTTCATCTATGGGCATTTTCAGTTGTTTCACCACCATAGATTTCGTCTATGGCTTTCAGCTTTTCACCACCACAGATCAGGCATCTGTGGGCTTTGATCAGTATATCACCACCATAGATTTTCATCTATGGGCATTTTCAGTTATATCACCACCATGGATTTTCATCCTTGGGCTTTCAGATTTATCACCACCATAGATTAGACATCTATGGGCTTTGATCAGTATATCACCACCATAGATTTTCATCTATGGGCATTTTCAGTTATATCACCACCATGGATTTTCATCCTTGGGCTTTCAGATGTATCACCACCATAGATCAGACATCTATGGGCTTTGATCAGTATATCACCACCATAGATTTTCATCTATGGGCATTTTCAGTTATATCACCACCATGGATTTTCATCCTTGGGCTTTCAGATTTATCACCACCGTAGATTTTCATCTATGAGCATTTTCAGTTGTTTCACCACCATAGATTTCGTCTATGGGCTTTCAGCTTTTCACCACCACAGATCAGGCATCTGTGGGCTTTGATCAGTATATCACCACCATAGATTTTCATCTATGGGCATTTTCAGTTATATCACCATCATGGATTTTCATCCGTGAGCTTTTGTTTCAGTTATCACCACCATAGATTTTCATCTATGGGCTTTGATCAGGCTTTCACCATCATAGATTTTCATCTATGAGCATTTATTTCAGTTATTTCACCACCATGGATTTTCATCCTTGGGCTTTCGAGATTTTCACCACCATAGATCTTCATCTATGGGCTTTGATCAAGCTTTCACCATCATAGATTTTCATCTATGAGCGTTTATTTCAGTTTTCACCACCATAGATCTTCATCTATGGGCTTTGATCAGGTTTTCACCATCATAGATTTTCATTTATGAGCGTTTATTTCAGTTATTTCACCACCATGGATTTTCATCCTTGGGCTTTCGAGTTATCACCACCATAGATTTTCATCTATGGGCTTTGATCAGGCTTTCACCATCATAGATTTTCATCTATGAGCATTTATTTCAGTTATTTCACCACCATAGATCTTCATCTATGGGCTTTGATCAGGTTTTCACCATCATAGATTTTCATTTATGAGCATTTATTTCAGTTATTTCACCACCATGGATTTTCATCCTTGGGCTTTCGAGATTTTCACCACCATAGATCTTCATCTATGGGCTTTGATCAGGCTTTCACTATCATAGATTTTCATCTATGAGCGTTTATTTCAGTTTTCACCCCCATAGATCTTCATCTATGGGCTTTGATCAGGTTTTCACCATCATAGATTTTCATTTATGAGCGTTTATTTCAGTTATTTCACCACCATGGATTTTCATCCTTGGGCTTTCGAGATTTTCACCACCATAGATCTTCATCTATGGGCTTTGATCAGGCTTTCACCATCATAGATTTTCATCTATGAGCATTTATTTCAGTTATTTCACCACCATAGATCTTCATCTATGGGCTTTGATCAGGTTTTCACCATCATAGATTTTCATTTATGAGCGTTTATTTCAGTTATTTCACCACCATGGATTTTCATCCTTGGGCTTTCGAGATTTTCACCACCATAGATCTTCATCTATGGGCTTTGATCAGGCTTTCACCATCATAGATTTTCATCTATGAGCGTTCATTTCAGTTTTCACCACCATAGATCTTCATCTATGGGCTTTGATCAGGCTTTCACCATCATAGATTTTCATCTATGAGCGTTCATTTCAGTTTTCACCACCATAGATCTTCATCTATGGGCTTTGATCAGGCTTTCACTATCATAGATTTTCATCTATGACCATTTATTTCAGTTATTTCACCACCATGGATTTTCATCCTTGGGCTTTCGACCACCATAGATCTTCATTTATGGGCTTTGATCAGGCTTTCACCATCATAGATTTTCATCTATGAACCTTTGTTTCAGTCATATCACCACCATAGATCAGCCATCTATGGGCTTTGATCAGTTTTCACCACCATAGATTTTCATCTATGTGCATTTCAGTTATTTCACCATCATAGATTTTCATCTATGAGCCTTTGTTTCAGTCATATCACCACCATAGATTTTCATCTATGGGCTTTCAGATTTCACCATCATAGATTTTCATCTATGAGCATTTGTTTCAGTTATCACCACCATAGATTTTCATCTATGGGCATTTCAGATTACCACCACCATAGATTTTCATCTATGGGCTTTCAGTATATCACCACCATAGATTTTCATCTATGGGCATTTTCAGTTATCACCACCATAGATTTTCATCTATGGGCATTTCAGATTACCACCACCATAGATTTTCATCTATGGGCATTTCAGTCATTTCACCACCAGGGATTTTCATCCTTAGGCTTTCAGCTTATCACCACCATAGATTTTCATCTATGGGCATTCCAGATTACCACCACCATAGATTTTCATCTATGGGCATTTCAGTCATTTCACCACCAGGGATTTTCATCCTTGGGCTTTCAGCTTATCACCACCATAGATTTTCATCTATGGGCGTTTCAGATTCACCATCATAGATTTTCATCTATGAGCATTTGCTTCAGTTATCACCACCATAGATTTTCATCTATGAGCATTTCAGGTTCACCATCATGGATTTTCATCCATGAGCCTTTGCTTCAGTTATCACCACCATAGATTTTCATCTATGGGCATTTCAGGTTCATCATCATGGATTTTCATCCATGAGCCTTTGCTTCAGTTATCACCACCATAGATTTTCATCTATGGGCATTTCAGATTCACCACCATGGATTTTCATCTATGGGCACTTTTCTATTGTATCACCACCGTAGGTCTTCACCTATGGGCCTTCTAGTTTAGCGTTTAGAGTTAGCTTTTTGGTTTAGCTTCCAGAGCTTTATTTTCTAGTTTAGCTTTTAGAGTCAGTCTTGTCATGCAGAGTCATAGCTCCTGTCATTTACATTCACTAGCATTGCATATCTTATCTTCAGGGTTCTGCATTTGTCCTCGGTTTTCCTCACTTCGCTACCCGACACTTATCGCATATTCATCTCGTACTCCAGGGTGGTTCGACCGTTACTCACCTTCGACATCGATTTTTGAGTCACTTTTGGAGATATCTTAGAAGGAGCCTGGATCCTTAGTGTGGCTTCAGAGGCATTTTGAGACATCTCTCTCTTTTAGGATTAGAGACCTTGTTGTTCATTTTGCTAGCCTGAGTGAGTTTATATCTCACTAGTGTCCCTATGGGGGTCTCCTTGGTTCTTCGGTAGAGTTCACTTCATTGCACTCACTATTCACACTTTCTTTTCATTCTAGTATTCATATTCCTTGCACTCGTGAACTCTACCGAAGAGGGGCATATTTGTAGACCCCCTCAACTGAGGGCATCAGCTGTTTTTATTCTTATTTTTATTCATTTTTTTTCTTCTTCTTTTCTGTTTTTTTCATCCACCCGAGGACGGCTGGAAGAAAAAGGGGACTGATGAGGGAGCTTTTGGGCGGCAGATGGGACGGGGTACGGAGATGGCTTGGAGGAGAAGCTAAAGAGAAACAGAGAGAAAAGAAAAGGGCAGGGAGGAAGGAAAAAGGGAGAGAGCTCGGAGGGAAAAAACAGAGTAGGCTGAGGGGTATTCCGGAGGCAAGCTGGAGGAGTTTCTTTTCTCGGGGAAGACACCGAGGCGAGGGAGCAGGCAGGACCAGAGCAGAGGGAAGAGGAGGAAAAGTGCGAGAGGTACGAGGATACCTTGCTCAAGGAGAAAACTTTCAGGTAAAATTTTCTCTGAACTCCATGTTTCTTCGTTATGACATTATTATGCTCACTTCTTCTGTTGATTCCGGGATGTGATTTGTTGGTCGGTTTGGATGTCATGGATTATTGGTTTATTTTGCTGAATTTGTCCGTGTGCGGATGTGCTCTGTTTGACTCTATTCCAGTTTCCCTAACTCCTTCCATAAGCACCTGATGTATGAATTCATCCCTAAGCCTGATTATATAAAAATCATGCTTTGTTTCCTGTGGTTTCTTCCCTCTGTTTGTTGCTCTGTTCCTTGTTGGTTGTGGGAATGAGGTCAGCGATGGCCAAGTTATCGAAACTGGGGAAGTGACTTCGTGAATGGATCACCTTCTATGCACCCTCATGAGATCCAACCACAGGGATAGCAGCATCCGGGGTGGCGCCAGTCATGGCCGCGGTTGCTCCATTGGATTAAACTGCCCCTGCCACTGCCACTACCATCGCCGTTTCTGCCACCGCGATCCTATCGAACCCGCCCCCCACGTCGTCGAATCTACCACCACCTCTTACGTTGCTATCTCGGGACGCCTTCTTTCGTTTAACTCGTCCTCCGCTATCATCGGATGGGCAAATGGAGGCTGTTTAGGAGTAATGCATGCTGGAAGGCATACCTCCAGGCCTGAAATGTGAAAGGAAGGCTAAGGATGCAGCCCAATAGAATGGAATTTGGGCTTATCACCATGCACCACCCAGTCGCCCAAGCCCACGAGCAATCCTTGAGGTTCCTTCAACCTAAGCCCATCCCTAAAGGCCCCAATTCACGTAGCCTCTATCCTGAACCCATCTTCAAAGCCCATTATTTCTCCTTATCATTTCGTTCCCATGCATATTCGTACCACGTTATTCATTTGTATATCTCTTCATTCATTCCAATTTCCCATTCTTATCATCAAGGTTTAATCCTCCATTATTATTTGTTTATTTATTTCTGAAAATTCGAACTTTAAATTTTATCACTATCATTATCGTCTTATCCATTTATTTATTCGTTTATCTACAAAAATTCAATCTTTAAAATGACACTTCAAAATTCTGATCTTTAAAAATTTAACTTCAATTTCCAAAAATTCCTGTATCCTCATTAATTTATTTAATCATTAGTATTCTATTTATTTATTTTAAAATTCCATTTCGAATCAATTCGTAAAAACTTCTGATTACCGCATTTAATCTCCTAATCCTAAAAATTCCCATACTCATCTCAATTTATTTAATCACTAATACTTTATTCATTTATTTTTAAAACTCCATTCTTAATCTATTCTTTAAAATTTCCATTTACCGAATTAAATTCCGAAAATTCCTATACTCACTTTAATTTATTTAATCACTAATACTTTATTCATTTATTTTAAAACTCCATTCTTAATCTATTTATTTAAAATTTCTGTTTGCCGAATTAAATTCCGAAAATTCTCACTTTAATTTATTTAATCACTAATACTTTATTCATTTATTTTAAAACTCCATTCTTAATCTATTTATTTAAAATTTATGTTTGCCGAATTGAATTCCGAAAATTCCCATACTCACTTTAATTTATTTAATCATTAATACTTTATTCATTTATTTTAAAACTCCATTCTTAATCTATTCTTTAAAATTTCTGTTTACCGAATTAAATTTCTATTTTTGAAAATTCCAATATTCACATTAGTTCATTTAATTATTATTAGTTTATTTATTTATTCTAAAACTCCATTTTAAACAATTCATTTAAAACTTCCGATTTCTGAATTAAATTTTTATTTCCAAAAATTCCAATGTTCACATTAATCTATTTAATTATTATTACTTTATTTATTTATTCTAAAATTCCATTTTATTTAAAATTCGAATTCTGAATTTAATTTCTATTTCTGAAAATTCTAATATTCACATTAATTTATTTAATTATTATTATTTTATTTATTTATTCTAAAATTCCATTTTTAAACAATTCATTAAAATTTCCACTTCCGCTAATTCCAAAATTCTAACATTCACATTAATCTATTTAATTATTATTATTTTATTTATTTATTCTAAAATTTCATTTTAAACAATTCATTAAAATTTCCGACTCCCGATTTAATTTCTAATTCCCAAAATTCACATTAATCTATTTAATTATTATTCTTTTAGTTATTTATTTTGAAATTCCATTTTAAACAATTCTTCAAAATTCCAATTTCTGAACTTAATTTCCGATTTCCAAAATTCTAATTTCTTTCAAATTTAATATCCAAAATTCCAATTCTTAAATTCATTTTTTCAAGACTCCAATCTTCAAATAATTTTCGAGACTCTAATTTCCAAATAAATCTCAAAAAACCCAGTTTTCTCTCGAATAACTTTAATTCCACTCCGATTTTTAAATAATGTTCTATTTCTTTTGATTTTTTACACAAGCAAGAATGATGAATCTTCATAATTTCAAAATAATGGGGTTCGCGAGATTAATTCAGGCAAGATCAATCGGGCTTTGGGGGGGGGGCCCACATATGTGATTTTATGACTGACTGATTGATTAATTGATTTATTTACCATGCTTGTTTGATTTATTTTGTTCCTTGACATGCGCATAATTTTATCTATTCGTCATTCGCTAATCCTGTTTCATGATAGCGCATTCGTGACTGGAGGACCAGGTACGCATCCACTCATATTTTGTTCATTCTTTATACATGCTCTGATTCCCACGTCGTGCATGATTAAGGTGAGTATTCATTGACTTTCTCATCGATTGCCGTGTCAGCTTCATTCTATTAGTAGAGACCCGACTTTAGGGGCTTAGAGGGGTGCTACGGTCTCTACCGTACCTTCCCGATAAGTAACCTGACCCCCGAACCCGATCCGGTTTTTCGTAGACTAACCTTTTCCAAAACAAGGAGTCACACTTAGGGTTTTTCTTTCTTATTTTGTTTACCCTTTCAAAAATAAAACAAAAATAAGTGGCGACTCCAAGTCATTTTCAAATAATCAATAAAAAATCAATTTTTTCAGAATAAAAATCAAGCTCACCATCGAGTGGGAAACGCATGAGCCGAAATGCGAGGTCCACAAGTTGTTATTTATTTGATATGAAGATATGAAAAGACGAGATCTAACATCCATAAAAATGATAGATAAGAAGGCTCCAATATCTAGTTTATGGATTTTTTTTGACAATTGGTTGTTATAAAGTAAGTAATATAAATAAGAATGATAAATAAGAGGAGATGTAGAAGAATATTAGAATTTAATGGGATGCAAAAAATAGTAATAAATAAAAAGAAGCATAAAAACATATTAAAATTTAATAGTATAAACAAATTTTTTAAAAATAAATTAATGAGATGAAAAAATTGGTTTTGATGTTTTAATTTGTTAATATTTATTGTTTTTTCATAATTGAAATAGAAGCTAAAAGGTCATGATGGTTTCTAAATTTATATAATGTTGATGATATTTGAATATAATTTTTAATTAATAAACTTATAAAATAAAAAGGAATTATAAAAAGTAAAATAAAAACACAAGAAATATTAAATAAGTAAATAATGACGGTTAACATTTATCAAGGTAATTATAATCCAATGTTGGTACAATTTATTTTAAAAAAACTTTTTATATAATAAAAATCGAGAACGTAAATTATTATTATTATTGATTTTTTTTAGAGACCTTGTCTAAATCAAAAAAATATTTCATAAAAAAAATTCAGTAACAATATTTAACTCTTCATTTCAAAAGAAGAATATAAACTAATGAAATTTAAAAATGAAAAAAACATTAAATTGAAAATTTCATTACAAAAAAAAAAAAAAAAACTCAAGCTTTATATGATAGTAATGAAATGTATTGAATGTTGTATGAAAATTGACTTATGTTTTATAATTCTTAAAATAAATTTAGCCATTTAATTAATATTTTCTTAAGATAGCCTTTATTTTGCTAAAATTGGATTGGGCTAATTAGAAAGTGATTATGGTAAAAATACTTATAATTATTTTTATAATATTTTATAATTCAAATAGAAGTTAATGGATCTTTCTAAATTTATAAACTACGGATGATATTAAAGTATAATTTTTAATTAATAAACAAACAAAATAAAAAATAATTATAAAAAGTAAAATAAGTAAAATAAAATATTATCATACTAAAACATCATTTTTAAAAAGAATTAAATTATGATAATTTTTTTTTAAAAGATTATTTAAATCATTTTTTAAGTAATATATAAATTTTATTTTAATTAAATTATTGTTTTTTTGAAGATAAACATTATCTAAACCTTAGTATTGTTTTTAATATATTTTCTATGATTTTTTTTAAATAAAAAATTATTAGAGAATTTGCATTGTTTTTAATATATTTTCTATAAGTTTATCGATATTATTTAAAAATAATTTTATTCACAATATTTTATTTTTAATCATTTTTTATATTTTTATAATTTTTTTTTAAATACAATTAAAAAGAGTAAAAATTATTAAAATATTTAAAAAAAATATATGAGTGAAGAAGACTGGAGTCATTTGATGCAATTTATCTTTCCAAGCTGTTTTTCTTCTGTGGGCGGGCAGACAGGCTTGTGTCTCTTTGATTTCGAAATTTCTCAGTAGTGACTTCCACTTCCCAACCATACTTCCAAGCAATACAGGGATAAGGAAACCGGGGCACCAAATCTTTACTCTGCTCATTCCTCGGTACTCAGCACACAGGGTCTCTAAGGGTTTTAGAATTTGAGACTCATATTTTCTTTTCTCATTTCTTATCCTGTGTCTTAACCATCCTTTGGATTCCCAGGTGCTTTTTCTCAATCTCACCGACTATCTCCATATGCAAGTGATTTGTTCCCATTGTTGTGTTCAAGCGCTTTGGCTTGTCAGCTTATTATGGGTGTTTTCAAACACTGGTTTTGGATGGATAATAGATCATAAAGCCCTGTGTTTGCATTCTTCAACATCATCTGGGTGTTGGGCTACTCTGAATGCTTTGAAAATCGTTTTAATAATGTGGGTGTAATGGTAAAAGTAGATCAACACAGGGAGTTGTGTTTCAAGAAAACTCTTCCTGTTTTTTTTTCCCTTATTCCTCTCTTCATTCATTGGACAATGCTTATTTTCTATTCCAACTATTTTGATTCCATGGCTAAGAAACATGGTAAACATCACTTACATGGATGGGTTTTGTGGAACAGGGGGCAGTGGAATTGCTACATCTTGAATAGCGTTGAAAGATTAGCATCAGCGGTTCTCCGATTCCTTGGCTTTCAGGTTTTTCTTGAATAGCGTTCAAAGATTCTTGTCTTTTTTCCTGACCCGATTTAAAAATCCGGGTTCTTTTTTTCTCGATTCTGCTTCTTTCCATTTGCAGTTCTAACTTCTGTGCTGTAAGTTTGAAGAAAAACCTTGCATTCGCAACTGAAAATGGGTACTTTCTTTGTTTTGAAGAATAGGAGAAATTGATGCCTTTGTTTGGTTATGTTTTGAAAGATAGGGAATGTTAAGGGCCTTTTGCTTTGCGGAAATGAAAACAAAGTTTGGACAGATAATTTCATTTCCATGTGTCGAGGCTTGTTGTTTTTTTGATAGTTTTCAGTTGTTAAATATGCTATTTTTTGGATTAAAAAAAAAATGATTTTGGAAATACCTTGCCTACTGTTTCTCCATGTAACTTTCATTTGTTCTATTTTTGAAAACAAAAGTCAAAATTTCCATTGCTTTCCTCCATTTTCTCTGGTTTTGGTGGTAATCAAAGGGAGATGATTGTGGCTGTATTTGTTCTGATGAATTTTTGTATCATTAAGTTTGGTTGGGAAATATGACTATATGAGCTACTTATGCCTGAAATTCATTTTTCTGTTCTGGGAAGAATTTACCTGGAAACATTTTCCATTGGTGAATTGAACGGTGGCTTTTCCAATTGAAACCTGTGGTGATTTAAAAGGATGGATTTCAAGAATGCACAATTTTGTCTGTAAAAAATAAGTAGAGTCTATACAAAATACCTTATCTGTTTATATCATAGAGCCCAGATAGGGAGTGTTAAAAATTTTAGTTTAGGATCTTGAAGAATTTGATTACTCTGCAGTGAATATTTTTTTTTAATGATAATTTTTCATACTTTCCTTTTGAAATGTTGATAGCATGGTTTATAGATATGCTTTTAGGACATGTAGGAAGAGAATTGATTGGACGAGGACTTATTGTCTTAGTATTTCAGAATAGTATGGCAAGGGTTGCTACGGCTGGTCCTTTATCTTCTGACTCTTCGTTTTGGTGGGGGTTCTGGGAAGGTGGGGGCAGGAGTTAAAAGGAAGACACCATCGGAATTGAGAGTAAGTTTCTGAATTCGTGGTTTTGCTCTGTTCTCTCTATTCTCTACATTATTAGATGATAAATTGGGCATAAAATGAGTTTCTTTAGCCTTTTATATGGAAGATCTTGGCAGGTAGTGTCTTCTTTTTTAATTTTTAATTTGTTAATTTGCAAGTTTTATGAGAATGAAGGAACATAGCCATTGCTCTGCATGTTTGCTTCATATACAAAGAAAGGAAGATTACTCTGATTATCTACTTGTACACTCTCCTGGTGCAACAAAGAAAATAAAAATTTGAATAGCTTTGAGCATAGAAGTCATCTCTAAGAGTTCTTACCTTTAATCTTCATGGCGGATGAGATTGATGGTTTGAAATTGGGATTTGAGAATCTTAGAATTGGACTTGTCGTACTTGGTATCGAACTTGGCGTGGTCAGTATCGAGGCAGATACGACTTGGTTGAGTCATTCTGTGGACCAGCATTTTTCACGTGCGTCCTCACTCAATGGCGAGACTCGCTTTTGTTTGGTGAAAAATTAGTTTTGGAAAAGTTGGAGTCGTCACTTATTTTATTTTATTTTAAAAGGGGAAATAAAATAAGAAAGAAAACCCTAAAGAAGTGACTCCATAGTTTGGGAAAAGCAAGTCTTGAAAAAACCCGAGTTTTGGTTCGGGGATTAGGTTACCTATTGGGAAGGTACCTCTAAGAGGTAGCACTCCTTTAAGCCTTAAAGAGGTTTCTACAAGCTAAGTTGAAGGAAATGTGACAATTAATTAGTTGATTATGGATACCTAGGTAGGCCAAGGTGATTTCGAAACTAATATGCCAAAAAAGAAATCAAACCACAATCATAAAGGAGGGTTAGGGTATGTACCTGGATTGTATCTCAAACGCTATCATAAGAAATCAAAGTTAGCGCAGAAATATAGCATACAACTCAACATGCGCTTTATAAGAAATAATCGAATAGCCAAACAAATGTCAAGACACCCAAGTACTATCAAACATAGACATAGTTCACAATGACATATATGTTCATAGAATTTCGAAATTAGAGAATAGAGATAGCGTACCTGGCTAGCAAGCATCAATGTCTCTATGGAAAACAAGGTTAGCTCAATAATAGGTGTAAAACAATCTCGTGCATATCATCAGGAGGAATCAAAATCAATTGATCACCAAACAACCATCTCACTTGAGTCAATATCAAAGAAGATATCAAGAATGTTGGACCCCCCCACCAAGGTCCAAATTACTTTTGCATGAATTGGTTCAATGGGTTCCATTATTTGGAACCATGAAGTTCGTTCATGCTTGTTTGAAGAAAAGAGAAAATTAGTTGAAAACAGTGAAAATGCATGCTAGAAGGAAAATGACAGTAAGGAGTTTATTTAAATCTGGATTTTATGCCTAGGAAGGATCTAAATATGGATTTTTAAAACTGGAATTATTCAGTTGGAAATGGATTTGAAAAATCAATTCAAAACTGTAAATTTTCAATCCAAGAAACAAAAAGAGGAAGAAGAAGAGGTGTGCACCGAGGTGGCCTTTGCTGGAGTAGGACTTGGGGGTCTGGCTGTGACTGCGTTGCTGGTGGTCGTGTGAAGAGACCTCTGTATATTGATGGCATGACTGGAAAGAACTGACCGTATTCATTCCAGAGCCCAAACTCACTGGGTTTGAGTGTATCATTTTATCAGCAAAGACGTTCCAACCCAACTCTGGCTTCCTAGAATCACAACTTGCATTGCTAGCAGGAACTTGTGGTGAAGCAATTGAAGTCTAGCTCCAGATCTGATTCCCTTGCTGCCACTCATTCTCAAGTTTCAAGTCTTTGCTCAGAAATCCATCTGATTTATCAATTTTCTCACAGTTCACTTCTGGAATTATATGTAGCTTAGATTCTGTGTCTTCTTGCTCATCCTGAGCTTCATTTCTTACCTCTTCGGTTATCCTAACCAGTCATCTGAAGCCTGCATGCGGGAGCTCACTGATTGATGCTCACATAGGCCACCTCCATCATTTTAAGATGTGACTGTGGCAATGGCAATAGTTCTGATCCGGGATGCTGCTTTGCTCAAAGAGGGCTCTCAGCTCTGTCTAGTGTCGTTGATGATGGGCTATCTCACCTCCAGCACTAGGGATTGGAGAGCCTCTTCAAATATCCCAGCATCTAGGTGGCCCATTAATTTTCCATATCCAGCTAGAGGACTATAAACCCGTAAATACCCAGCTTCATCTTTCCACCTTGCTTTGAATTCCCATCATCAGCCTCCAAGAGTGAAACAGGGGCCTTGTCCAGTAGAAATGCCATCAATGAAATCAACAATTCTGTCTTCTTGGCATTCTTAACGTGAGCAATCTGTAGTAGATTCTTCTCACATCTTCCAAAACATCTTTGCTGTCATTCCCAAATTCTGTTGGCAGTAAAACAGAATGAATGCTAAGTGAACTCCCTTGAAGCCACAGTACTGTATAAAGCAATAGGTAATCCTTTGGAAGACTGGGCAATATTAGGCTGTGGCAAAAGCTTCAGTAGAGTTTCGATCCCTGACTTTCATGCAGATAATTGGCGAGCTTCTGAATTTTCCATTATTCTGTGGACTAGAGCCATCACATGAAAGATGCAAAGTTGGAACCACTCATTACTGGTGCCTGCTGTAGCCGAAATTGTCGAACTGACCAGACAGCAATGGCCATCAGACAACCCAACCAACTTTTCCTACAACTCTTCTTGTCATGAGCAGAAATGTTCAGTGGCTCACATCAATTTTCAATGGCTTTCATGTCAGAAGAACCTGTGTTTTTAGGCTCTATCTTGAACAAAATATCACAAACAACTCCCTATGTCCAAAGTCACCGGAAACTGAAATCTCGACGAGTAGTGCGCTTTGAACCTTTTGGCATTTGTTTTAATTTGCACTTTGGGTACGAGTTCTGCTGAACCACACATAAATGACACTTTGGACAAGCCTGCTGCTTGTAGTGGAAGGCATTCTCTTCTCTCTTGAGTGGTATACTGATCATCCAGCTCCCATAGCCCAAATGCATGCATGAGGGCCTTCACCTCAGGTACAGATGAATTTATGGGAATTTAATACCAACACATGGGACTTCACTGATCTACAGCAGCTGACAACTTAGCCTGCTGATGCTAGAATTGGCTTGGAATTACTGATTCATCGATACTAATCTCTTCGCAAGTGGTGTTGATAGGCAATTCAAAAAATTTCCAAATTAGATGACTGGGGAACTTTCTTTGTTTGGACATGAGTGCTATGGGCTGTTACAGTAGTCAGAACTTCTTGATGACACACCCCAGCTTGTTCTTGATTTTAGTCATGTGGATGGCATTACATCCAGGAACTTCACCAGAATTGGCCGAGCTTTCCTGAGAACGAAAAAAGAATCTGTGTTGTACCCAATTTCAGTAACCAGTTTACCCCTTGCCTCCCGTTTTCTTCCCTGCAGTTCAAGTCTCTTGAAATTCTATTTGCTGGCAAATAGATGCAGGCCGGTAGCTAAGAGACTGGAAATGCCTCATATGATGTCCATTGTCCTGAATGCATGAGGGTGAAGAAACGAAACATCTTTTAGTTCCTTTTCTCATCAGTTTCTGTAATCAACAAATCAGCCAAAATGCTCTTAGTTCTCTCCTGAGCATCACTTTCAGTTCTGCAATATGTCTTGCTCTCTTTTATTGGTAGAAATTCTGAAATGGTCAGAGCCACTCAAAGAGTCTGATATCTATCAAAGTATGTTGAGCTAACAGTCCTGGAAACAAGCCAATTACAAACCCCCCCTCCCCCCAATTACAAACCCCCCCCTTGCCACAAATCAGTCGTAAGCAATGTTTTCAGAACCGGACCGGTTATTGAACCGGAAAAGTTACCGGTTCATGGTTCACCGATCGGACCGGCGGTCGAACCGGTGACGTCATAAAATATATATTTTATTATTTTATATATTATAAAAAATTAAAAAATTAATAAATTCTATGTAAATTTTGACAGCATCTACTTTGTTTGTTAAGTTTTGTCACAAAATTTTTTACCTATAGAAGTCATCAATTATCATATGATATCTATAACACAATATAAGATGTTATACATTCACAATGTCAATAAACTCAATATTTATCAAATAATCAAACCATTACTATCCTATAATAACCAAATTATCAAAGAGTTGTTAACTTAACACATTGTCCATAATAGATAATACAAATGTCAACCATAGGTCCACAACACTTAAATAATTACTCAAAATAAAAATATAACATGTCAATGTTTGAATATTCATGAAGTTTTTTGCATACTAATAAATATAAAATTCATGTCTTCATTCATTTTGGAAATTGGAATATGGAGATTGAACATGAGCATTTGGAAAAACCAAAGTTCTCCACATCAAGCCCTTCTATAGCCACGTCACCACCATCCTCATCATCTACAAAAATATTGAATATATATCAACAATAAATCATTTTTAAAGAAAAAAAATATAATTATTGAACTTTTATAAGTTTAAATATTTTACTAACCAATGTGAGAACTTGAACCTTCCACTTCATTTATTGGAATTGATCCTTCTTCATATAGAAGATTTTCCAATTCTTCAACATCTAACTCTGCTGGTTGATCATCATCAACTACCCAAAAATCGGTCTCATCAATGCATGCATAGTCAATTGGATCATAGATTCTTTTCTTGTTATAGAACCTAAAAAAAAAAACATATAATTATTCATAATTGTGAATAGAAGAATTTAAATTCAAAACAACTAAGAAATCATTTATACCGATTTTTTAGGCGCAAATTATAATGAACGTATACAAAATCATTAAGCCTTTGATGTTCCAATCTATTCCTTCTTTTGGTATGTATACGTTCAAAGGCACTCCAATTCCTCTCACATCCAGAAGACGATGTGGTTTGGCTCAATATTAGAATGGCTAACTTTTGCAAATGTGGTGCACTGTATCCATGTAGCCTTCACCATTCATCTAGTTACCATTTCACATTAAAAATAAGAAAAAAATAAAACACATTAGCAAGTTTAAAATATTAAATAGTAAGTAGGTAACTAATAAAAAAGAATAAACATACTAATAAATGATAATAATATTTTACCAGGTTGAAGTACTTCACGTGAAGAATAAGTAAGCTCTCTTCCAAAACTTCCCAATCGATCACGAAATAACTTCATTTCATTCATTGTTTCAAGCTTGCCTTTCAGAACTTTCTGATCAATAACATCCATGATACCTCCAATAACATTTGGCTTATTACAAAAGTTTTCCTGATCATATTGGAAACATGGATTCAACCAATAAGCTGCTGAATGAATGCTTTTCTTTAGTTGTTGATCCCAACGTTACTTTATGATCTCCGTATAAGGCTTGTATAGTCTTTCGTTGTAGTTAAACAATTTCTTGATGCCCAAACGAACCCTATACATGCCTTCATACACATATCCCATCGAAGGCCTCTCATCACAATCAACAATACGCAATAAGCGCATTAGTGGAGACATAAGATTCACAACAATCAAACAATCATTCCAAATATCTTTGTGGCGTTTCCAATAAAAAAAAAAAAAAAAATCTATTATTCAAGATGATGGAAACTGCAACTTTGCTTTTATAATCCTTTGAATATCTAGAGTCCACAAAAAACTTACTAGTCACCAAAGCTTGCAAGTCATGTTTATGATCATGAAGACTCTTGAGTGCAATGAATGTAGTAGCAAAGCGAGTTGCACCAGGTCGCAAAATCTCTGTCCATCCTTCTCTTTTTCTCAACCAACTTAATAAAGCAACATGATTATAAACAAAAATTGTCACATTTGATGCACGTCTTACAAGTTCAGCAACATGGTCCATCTTACCAATATCCTTAAAGATCAAATTAAGACAATGAGCTGCACAAGGTGACCAATTAATGTGTTTATGCTTCTGAGAAATCAATCTCCCCGCGGCCACATAATTTGCTGCATTATCAGTGACTATATGAACTACATTGAATGGACCAACCCATTCAATCACCTCATCAAATAACTGAAACAAATTAGTTGCATCCTTGACAATGTCCGAAGCATCAACAGATTTCACAAACGATATTCCTTCAGGACAATACACAAGGAAGTTGATGAGTGTTTTTTGTCTATTATCTGTCCAACCATCACCCATTATTGTACACCCAACTTTTGCCCAAATTGCACGATAAGAGTCCACAAGTAACTGAACTTCCTTCTTGGCATCCTTTAAAAGATTAACCCGTAGTTGATGGTAATTTGGACCCTTATATCCAGGACCAATTGAAGATATAGCATCCAACATTGGCTTGAAGTAGAAGGAATTCACTGCATTAATAAGAATGCATGCATCATAAAAGAATCTCCCAACCGCCATATCTACTCTCCAAATAGCTTCTTTTCCAGCTAGTACACTCCTCATGGAAGGTTGAGCTCCTTGAGTATTTTTTGATGCAAAATACTTATCCACTGTTGATTTTTTCCTTTTTCCACTATTAGCTGCCATAGGACTTTGCATTTCTTGAACCTCTTCTTCACTTTCTGCCCTATCCCCTTCAAATTGTGACACATTAGGACCATAAGGATTTCTACATTCATATGCTTCTTGGGCTGCTTTCTTAGAATTCACAAACTCTTGCAAAGAATTTTCCATTTGAAATTTTACATCAGGAGGAACCGATTTACATGGACCAATATCTCCTTTCACTCCAGCAAGATGTTGTTTCATTCTATGAATACCCCCACCTTTTGTAATCTTTTTACAATACAAACAAATAAGAGCTTTCCTTCCATTTGCATATCTTTCTTCAGAAACATGCTCCCATGCAGGATCGATCTTACTTCTAGTTGATTGAGAATTGGTAGTTGAATCTTGACCAGAGGATGGAGTCAAGTTTGATTCCATTTTTTATTTCTCTATCAAATTAGAAACAAAAATCTCACATTAACGTAGAGAATGGAAGTCATCAATCATTTAATGATTTATAATCAAGTCATCAACAATTTATAACAATCATATATCAATTGGTAAATTTATCTAAAGGAACAACCGTCATTATAACAAGCATGTTTTGATCCAATTATAAATTTATCTAAATTTTAAAGTAATTTTGTATAGATATATTGATGGGCAAACTCCACAAATATCTAAACAAGCATGTTTGGAGAATTTTTCCACAAATATCTTGTAAATTATGCTTCTTTTTCAATGCATGCTTTCACATTTTCTCTATGGCATGCGTCAACATACTGAAGAATTTCTGAACTCCTTTATTGATCTTAATCGGTACACACCATACACATATATATACACAAATGACTAAATAAGAAACAATCAATCTAGCTTAATTCTCTCCTAAAATTAGGAAACTAAATCATAAGGAAATATCCTAAATGATCTCTCCTTTTTTATTCCTAAATTAAAGTCCTAACTTTGGCATTATTTCAACACTCCCCCTCAAGCTGGAGAATATATATCATATAATCCCAGCTTGCAAGTTAAGTCTTCGAAGTTAGGCCTAGGTAAAGCTTTGGTGAGGATGTCTGCGGTTTGGTGCTTGGTAGGAACATAGTTCAATTTGACCGTCTCACTAGTCACCTTCTCTGTGATAAAGTGTCTGTCAATCTCAACATGCTTGGTCCTATCATGATGCACGGGGGTTCTTTGCTATGCTTATAGCTGCCTGATTATCACACATCATCAGAATTGGAGATGAACTCGTTTGTCCCAGTTCACTAAGAACCCTTTTTATCCAAATCCCTTCACAGATTCCCTGTGCAAGAGCTCTGTACTCAGCTTCTGCACTACTTCTGGCTACAACTGATTGCTTCTTACTCCTCCAGGTAACAAGATTTCCCCAGACAAAAGAACAATATCCGGAAGTGGACCGCCTGTCAATGATGTTTCCTGCCCAATCCGCATCTGAGTATACTTCAGTGTCACGGTTCTCTGTCTTTCTGAAGAATAGGCCTTTCCCTGGTGTCATTTTTAAATATCTAAGAATCCTGTAGACTGCTTCCATGTGTTCCTCAGTGGGGCTGTGCATGAATTGACTTACAGCACTCACTGCAAAGCCAATATCTGGCCGAGTGTGTGAGAGATAAATCAAGCGCCCGACAAGCCGCTGATATCTCCCCCTGTCTACCGGTGTACTTTCTTTCTCGATACCAAGTTTCTTCTGACCATCCATAGGAGTATCAATTGGTTTGCATCCAAGCATACCGGTCTCCTTAAGAAGATCGAGTATGTATTTTCTTTGAGAGACTACAATTCCCTTCCTTGATCTAGCCACTTCCATACCAAGGAAATATTTCAAATTTCCAAGGTCTTTAACTTCAAACTCTTCTGACAAATACTTCTTCAAATTCTGTAACTCCCCCATATCATTCCCAGATAGAATAATATCATCGACATAGACTATCAATATGGCCAATTTCCCGGCATGAGACTTCTTGACAAATAGAGTATGATCAGCCTGACCTTGTTTGTAGCCCAGCTTCAGGACTGCTTTTGTGAATCTATCAAACCAGGCTCGAGGAGATTGTTTAAGGCCGTACAAGGATTTTTGGAGTTTGCAAACCTGATTCTTTGCCATACTTTCTTCGAAAACCAGGTGGTATTTCCATGTAGACTTCCTCTTCTAGGTCCCCATTTAGAAACGCATTTTTTATGTCCAGTTGTTGCAAGCACCAATCTTGATTGACAGCCAATGAGAGAAGGATCCTGATAGTGTTCAGTTTTGCAACAGGAGCAAAAGTCTCCTGATAGTCTATCCCATAGGATTGTGTAAACCCTCTAGCTACCAAACGAGCCTTGAATCTTTCGACTGATCCATCTGCTTTGTATTTTATGGTGAAAATCCACTTGCACCCCACAGGCCTCTTCCCAACCGGCAAATCTGTGATAGTCCACGTCCCATTCTTCTCAAGTGCATCAATCTCATCTTGTACTGCCTTCTTCCATTCTGAAATTTTTAATGCCTCTTGTATTGTGTTGGGAACCTGAGTATCATCAAGAGAAGTAGCAAATGCTCTGTAAGATGGTGATAACCCTTCATACGTAACATAATTCCCAATTGGATGATCTGTACATCTCCTAACACCCTTCCTCAATGCAATTGGCAGAGTAGAATCATCAATGCTGGGAATTAACACCTCTCCAGCCCTATCCTCACCTATGTTCTCTTCAGGAAGACTTGAATTGGAGTCAATATATTGGCCACATGTTGACTGTGATCCGTGCTCTAATTCCTGTCTTTTCCTCCTCCTGATGTAAACTTGTAAGTTCTCATTAGCAAGTTGTGTGGCTATAGGTTGAATAGGCATGGGAGACTGGATGGTCACGGGAGAAAGAACATTTGTGTGCTGGGCTGGCTGAACTGATGACGGCATGGGTGTGGACAACTCAGTGGGCGCGAATTGGGAAGGATTTGGTGACTCTGAGTGAAAAGAAGGTACACCCTCAAGAAAAGACTCCCAAACTTGATGTTCATTCATGCTCTCCCCCTGAACATGAGATTTGGGATAGAAGAAGACATGTTCAAAGAAAGAGACGTCCATAGTGGTGTAAAATCTTTTGTTGGTTGGAGAATAGCATTTGTACCCTTTTTGGGTTGGAGAATACCCTAGAAAAATGCACTTATTTGCTCGAGGAGCAAATTTGCTACGATTTTGAGGATACACATGAACGAATGCCGTGCAACCAAATACTTTGAGTGGTAAATCAGAAGAGGCGGCATGGGTGTGAGGAAACTGTTTTAAGAAAAGTTGACGTGGGGATTGAAAGGTAAGCACTCTGGATGGCATACGGTTAATCAAATAAGTAGCTGTGAGAATAGCTTCCCCCCAGAAATAGTTTGGAACATTAGAGGAAAACATAAGGCACCGGGCAACCTCCAAGAGATGTCTATTCTTGCGTTCAGCCACCCCATTTTGTTGTGGGGTGTCAACGCAAGAACTTATGTGGATAATGCCATGATTTTGAAGATAAGTACTGAGACTACTAGTAAAGTATTCCTTTGCATTATCTGACTTGAGGACTTGTATTTTGGAATTGAATTGATTTTGAACCATAAGATTGAAGGTTTGAAAAATGTGCCCGACCTCTGACTTTTCTTTCATAAGGAAAACCCATGTTACCCGAGTATGATCATCAACGAATGTCACAAACCATCGAGTGCCAGAAATATTTTTTATCCGGGAGGGACCCCACACATCACTATGTACTAGAGAGAAAACAGTCGAAGGTTTGTATGGGATTTGAGGATATACTGTTCGAGTATGCTTTGCAAACTGACAAATTTCACAGTGATAAGATGCTGGATTTTTATTGATAAATAATTTGGGAAACAATTTTGCAAGGTAAACAAAGCTAGGATGACCAAGGCGATAGTGTAACATTATAATCTCACTATCTTTATTGACCTTAGAATTTGACACAGAATTGAAAGACTCTGACATACTCTGAGACTGTACGCAACTTGCTTGAGAGACTTGGTTTGAGAATTGGCCACATGAAAGGAGGTAGAGCCCGGAACACAGTTCAGCACTGCCAATCATCTTCCCCGATTTCAAGTCCTGAAAAACACACAAGTTTGGATAGAATTTAGTAACACATTGGAGATCACGAGCCAATTTGCTAATGGACAAAAGATTACAATCCAAGTTTGGAACATGGAGGACAGAGTCAAGATATAAGTCTTTAGTAAGTTTTATAGAACCTGTCCCGGCAATTTTTGACTTTGAACCATCAGCAATATGGACGGATGAATGACCATTACTTGGCTTGTAATTTTGAAGAATGGCAGCATCTCCTGTCATGTGATCAGAAGCACCTGTGTCTACTATCCACGGCTTCATTCCTCCTCGATTAGCAGTGAAGGCTACACCGGTAGTACTGCCACTGCCAACTTGGCTTAATAATTTCTGTAGCATCTCCATCTGCTCTTTGTTGAATGGACTCGGCTCGGAAACAGATGTGCTCTCAGAGTTGGCAGCCACGTGTGCTCTACCATCTCTGTCAAACCGTGGCTTTGGTTTCCAATCAGCTGGTTTGCCATGAAGCTTCCAGCAAGTCTCCTTATAATGGCCTGGTTTCTTACAATAATCACACCAAGGCCTATCCCGTTTCTGACGATCTCCACCACTACTATTAAATGACCGAGCAGTAAGGGCAGAGGCATCCAATGTTGGGGCAGGTTGCTCTTTTGATCCCATCATCACTTTCTTTCTACTTTCTTCACGCCTAACCTCTGAAAAAGCCTCCCTGAGACTTGGCAGGGGTTTAATGCCCATGATTCGGCCTCTAACATCATCCAATTCCCTGTTTAGTCCTAGGAAGAACTTGAACAGTCTCTTTTGTTCCACAATTTGCCTGTATGTTGCTGCATCATCCGAACATTTCCATGAGTGAGTCTCAAATAAGTCAAGTTGCTGCCAATACCTTGTGAGTGTGTTGTAATACTGAGTAACTGACTGCTCTCCTTGGCGAAAGTCATGTAGAGTTGATTCAACCTGAAACAGTTCTGAAGTATTTTCAGAACTTGAGTAAGTTTCTTTGGCTGCATCCCATATGTCCTTTGCAGTCCCAAACAGCAAGAAATTTTCGCCTATGTCATTGTTCATGGAATTGATAAGCCATGACATGATCATGCTGTTTTCAATCTTCCACTTCCGGAAACCCGGTTCTGTAGTTTCTGGCATGGCTGCTTCTCCAGTGAGGTACTCATCCTTTCCTTTACCGCAAATGAATAGCAACACAGATTGTGACCACTGTAAATAGTTATGGCCATTTAATTTGTGTCCTGTGATGAGAATAGGAGAGGAATCACTGCCACCAAGGTTTGGAATTTCAGATCTGCTCCCTGATTCTGGTGACGTGACGTTGGATACTTGTGATGATGCCATTCCGTATTTTGTCATGGACCGGAAAGGTAGAAGAACACTTCCCAAGGCACGTGCAGGGACTGGAGTTGAGAAAAAATAGCCGGAGGACGCCGGAAAATCTGATCAGAGGGCCCGCGGAAGCAAAAGAACCCCAAAAGAGGCACGTGCAGGGCTCGGATTGCACAAACAGGTAAGAAGGGTGGCTGGTCGGCGTCAGGCGAGCCTGGAGGAGGAAGTGCGTCGCCGGAAAGTGGCTCACGCGCCTTCACGCGCCGGCGCGAGAGATGCAGTCGCCGGCCTGAAAAACGCGCGTGGGCGGCGCGTGGATGGGTTTCTGGTTCCGGTGCTTTGGGACAAATTGGAGATCTCCTCCAGGCGCTCCTTGCGGTGTAGAAAAAACCGTCGCCGGAAAGTTCGCCGGAAAAGTTGCCGGCGATGAGTGTTTTCTGACGACGATTCGACTGACCAGAAAGCGTTTTCTTCCTTGGCTCTGAGAACAGGGACTGATGACCGGAATGAGGGAGAGAGAGAGAGAGAGATGATCGGATTGAGATATGGCCAGAGAGATTTGGCCAGAATGAGTGATGGCCTGAATAAGAGGTGGCCAGAAGGGATTAGGGTTTCAGAAAACTGGCTCTGATACCATGAAGAATTTCTGAACTCCTTTATTGATCTTAATCGGTACACACCATACACATATATATACACAAATGACTAAATAAGAAACAATCAATCTAGCTTAATTCTCTCCTAAAATTAGGAAACTAAATCATAAGGAAATATCCTAAATGATCTCTCCTTTTTTATTCCTAAATTAAAGTCCTAACTTTGGCATTATTTCAACACATACATGTGGTCCAAAAGGGATCAATCTTCATAATCACTCGTATATAATTAATATATGATATCATTATATCATTATTTTACCACTTCTTCATCAAAGGTAAGGTCATTTTTAAAATAAGAATTATTAAAGCATCCTATGCATTCCATCATATTATAAACTAAATCAATTTGCTTTAAGTTACTTAAGAATTCCTCATGAATAGGCAATTAATTAAACCAGAAGGCATGAATGCATGATGGCTTCCTTCCACATGTCTATCTTAGCATCATCACCGGCAATTAATTAAATCAGAAGGCATGATGGCTTCCTTCCACATGTCTATCTTAGCATCATCAGTCATCACCTCAAATTATTATTATTAATAAATATATTAAATAATAATCTAATGTATAGCATAGCTGCATAGCAAAGAAAAGTAGAAAACAACTACTCACTGTGGGCAAACTCCAACGCCGGGGCGGGCTACCAGCTGGGAGAGGGGGGGAGCTTTCCAACGTAGGCGATACCCGTGTGGGTGTCGTGGGCCGCCGGCGGGACCCGTGTGAGTGTCACAGGTCGTCGGCGGGATCTCTCTTGTCACAGGTCGTCGTCAGCGGTGTGGCGGCAGGGATGCGTCGACGGCGGGCGGAGGAGAGGGGGGGGTAGCTACCAGTGTGCGTGTCGTGGGCCGCCGGCGGGATCTCTCTTGGTGTCGCGGCAGGGATGTGTCGACGGCGGGCGGAGGAGAGGGGGGAAGCTACCCTTGGTGTCACGGATCTCTCTTGGTGTTGTGGGCCGCCGGCGGGACCTGTGTGAGTGTCACTGCTGTCACAGGTCGTCGGCGGGATCCCTTGGTGTCACGGATGGGACGTCGACGACGGGCGGAGGAGGAAGGGCTGGAGCTGGAGCTTGGAGGTTGCAGCGGTGCATCTTGGAGATCTCGTTTTGTTAAATAGGACTCCAAAACGGCGTCATTTTGATGCCAGAAGCATCAAAACGACGTCTTTTTGATGTTGTTTTTTTTTTAAAAAAATAAAATCAATTGAACCTTGGAACCAGCCGGTTCGTCTGGTTCACTGGTTGGATCGCCGGTTTGATCGGTCCGACCTCGGTTTGATCCCCATCCGGTCCAAATGATCGGACCGGACCGGAACGGTGACCGGCCGACGGTCGGTCGGACCGGTCCAGTTTTTAAAACATTGGTCGTAAGTGAAGTCTGTCCAGTTCTTCATAGTACTAATGACCAGTGGGGCGGGATGATGCTGAGTGAAGCCTTCTATAGACCAGGGTATTGTGTAGAGCAATAGACATTACTTCAGAAGACTGGTCGAGATTAAGTCATGGCAATAGCTTGAGTGGAAATTCAATCCCTGATTTTTCCACAAATAATCAGCAAGTTTCAGAATTTTCCTTGTTCTATGAACCTGGATCATCTCATGAAAGGTGCAAAGTTGGACGAATCACTCGTCACTGATGTCTATGGCAGCTGAATTTATTGATGGCTATCATTTCTTTGTCTTCAAAAGTCATTTTCATTGCAGCAGTCCCGTTAAATCTTCCTGATGGCCCCCACATTTCATCCCATGTTGAAGCAATTCTATTGAACAATTTCGATAGTTATGTCAACACTAGTACTCCTTAATGAAATACAGCAAAAGCTTTTCCACAACATTAGCCAAGGGAGCAAAAATCTCATTCATTGTTCACAAGGGATCATGATGCTGAAGCTTCTTTCACTTCCTTTAAGCCCTTGAGACAAATGGCACCGAGACCCTTAAGACAAATGCGAGGGCCTTTGAAGAAGGGAGTATTCCTGCCACTATTGAAGATAAAAGGCATCAAGGTGATCCAGTTCATGCAAAGCAAAAAGGTGAGCTAGTAGTTGTGGGTTCTTTCATATTTAGACCCTAATGTATCGGTGCATGACTAGTATATGGCTGAAAAGATATCCTCCTAAAGTTATGGAAGGTAATGATCTTATACTGGGAGCTTCGGTGGATCCCATAGAATTTGCGGGAATACATGTGAGAGCCTCTGAAGGAAGGAAAAGTATTCCAGCGACTCCAATCATTACAACACAAAAACTTTACCACAAACACACGCAATACCAAAATACAGTGACAAAAGTAGCAAAGTAAAAGGAATTAATTATAAGAATTAAATGTCAATTAATCCGTATTCATGGATACCTCAACTCTCACTTCTATCTCAGTAATGATTATATATTGCTTATCCAGTATGGATGACCATGATCCAGGCATGGCAATTTTAAGAGAGACTATGGCAGTCTATATGCTGAAAATCAAAGACCAACAATATTCTGCCTAAGACATTTGTACTAGCTTGTGGCAACACAAGAAGGTAATAACCAATGACTTGTACAATTGAAGAGACCCCAACAAAGACTTTTAAGCCCTGACATTTAGTAAAGTTGTGTCATGGGAGCAGAGAGAATCGGCAGAATCATCTAATCTCCTCATTTGTTTTTGTGACATTTGGGTTGTTACACAAACTATTATAAGCTGCCAAGATGGATTGAGTATCATCCGAAAAAAGCATTTCAAAGACATGAATGAGTTTCATCAACATATAAAGAGTTTGATAAAGTCCAAGAGAGGGTTAGGATTAATGTGGCCAAAATCGAAAGTGCAATATCTTAATTTGGGTTTAATGTGGCGTGAAAAAATGCTAGGATTTGAGGACAAAGCTAAGGAATTCAGAAGAATACTTATAGGAACATTCCATCAATTCTTTTCATCGCTTCGTATTGGGCTATTTTGACTCAGCGAGGTATTTAAGAGGCATTCCTTAACGTTGTATACATAGATTGGCTAGTAGTTGAAGTCTCCAATAGAGACGGTGTAGTGTTCATGTATATTTTATTTGTGATGTTTAGTTTAATTTTGGCGGGAGGAATATTTCTCATCCTCCTTTATGTACTAATTTATATCCTCATCAATTATATTCATGTGTTGGTTTCCATCAAAACATATGCTGTAGGACTCCATGAGCCCTGCGATCAATAACAAGATGAACAGCAGCCCTGAATTAATAAGAAATACAAAACGACATTTGACCTTTGGCAATTGTGGCAGAACCCTCATGTTAATTCCTCATCAGCTACTCAGGACCCTCTGAATCTACATCAGCATACAAGAACCCAGTAGACCCCCACTTCATTTGCTATACATTGGAGTTCATTCAAGGATCGTGAGACCATGCCGCTCCGATTTTGCAGTCGAAAATATTACTTTTTAAAGATCAGCAATGATAAGTCATACAATCTGAAAATCAGAATCAGACACCTATACACATATTGGTCATTAGATGAGAAAACATCCAGGTCTTTTTTGAGGAACATGATTATTAATATAGGACCCTTCCATAGATTTCATTTATCCATTCCTTTGCCCAAGTAATATGTTCTATTCTATCTTGCCACTCTGAATTCAAGGAAAATGAGTAACCAAAATTAAAACCCATCGGTTAAAAAAACACAACTTGTTTCCCAAAAACCACCAAGGGGGGGGGCGGGGAGGGGCCACTTTAGTTTTTGGGAAAGAGGGCATTCTTTAAACCCACAAATTATCTAGGAAAAAAAACACACCCAGTAGACTGATCAAATTACCCATGCTGCATACCTGAACGCCACCAAGAACTGATGCTGATCCTTCATGGGGACACCAAAAAGAATTCAATTTTCACCGCTGGCAAAGCTTCTCACAAAAAATGGCAAACTATCATATGCCTATCACTCATCCTCTGTTCTTCCACCACCTGTTTTGCTCACTTCAATCATACCAAGTAAAACAGATAACTTAGACGGTGCCAAACAATCTGTCCTGCATGAAACAGTAAAGTTTGTATGAGGAAACCACTGAACCTGGCGTTTTTCTTCCAAATTTGGATATCGAGTTTTGACAGCATTCAAGAATCCAATTATGATCATAGCAGGCCATCAATCAGTGACACGCAGGACAGGCATGGAAATAACTTGAAATATCCACACAGAAAACAAAGAGAAGACTAACCAAAGGAAACGGAGCACGAAAGAAAAATAAACAATTAAAAAAGAACACCAATGAAAGCCACATTTCATATATTATATTCCACGGGCTTAGGTTGGTGAGGAGGAGTACAAACAGATTATACCAGCAAACAAAAATAATAGAGCCACAATTCTATGTAAATAAGCCACAGTAAAATAAATAAAAAACAGAGCCTTTACAGTTTCCAAACCTAAACTAGAGAAACTCCAAAGAAGAGAAATTCAACAACTAAAGGAAGCATCAGTACCAATGCAAACAAAAATATTAATAACACTTTGCATTCATACACCCAAATGCCATCCAGTACAAAACTTTAAAATCCAGTGGAAGTTAATACATAACAAAGAGGCAAATAACGGGACAATGAACGGAAAGAGTCACGAGAAAGCGTAACTGGAAATACTCCTTCTGAGTAAGAAAACCCCACATTGATATAATTCTACTCAGATCTCATTACTCTACTTGCCGTGCTTCCTTCGTCTCAACCATTTCTATCTCTGAATGTCTTTCTTTTCTCCCTCCTTTTGTTATTAATCATAGTCCTCCTTCTAAAATTCTATCAACCTTTTATTTGCATTAAAAAGGAAATTCCTTCACTTAATTCACTTCTTGATGATCCTCTACTGTTAGAAAGAAACAATACTTTAGCCAAGCCCCATAGTAATTCCTTATCAGTTAGGATAGTTGTAAGGTCCCATATGTATAATGCTGTTGTATTTTGAAGAACCTCCTCTTCTGTGATCCGGAGCGATGCTTTCCTTTTATCAGAGAAAAATTCTTCAATCCAAGAAAATCAATAAGGTACTCCTATCAATCTAATTAACCTCTTTTTTTGAATTGTATTTCTTTCCTATGTCCAAAATTGCATGAATTTCCATCCAAAGATCCTCCCTACATTGCAGCCACGAGTTTTGCGAGAAATTCAAACCTTCCCATATGAATCTTTTTCAAATTTACAAACTTAGATCCTTTCGTGGTGATAACCCTCTATATTTGCACTCATCTACGAGCAAGTGGAACTTTCCTATGTCAAAAATTTTATTGGTTATCCTCTTTCCAAATAAGCTGTAGCCGTTTCCTTCATGCAAGAAATAAAAAATAATAAAAAATAAAAAAAAAAAAAAAAAAAAAAAATAAAAAATAAAGATTAAAATCAAATAAATATCATGAAATTGAAAATCAAAAGAAATTTAAAACATCATTAGCAAACTAAAAAATAAAATCACCACATAGCAAACCATGCAGAAATGAACCATGATAAATCATAGCAAAAAATACGAGCCATTGACAATCATGCAAAACCATGTAAGAAACGCCTAAACGGTGAACTAGGGTGTGAAAAACCTAAGTGTCCTAGGACGAACTAAGTGCGGACCATAAGATAAACCTAGGTGGGCCTATTGAACATAGATGTTCTTGGGCAAACTAACTGGAAATCTATACCTAAGTGCAACTTAAGTTAAAACCATAATCTAAACTTGAAAGGCGGCCAAGAAGCTTAGATAAATCCTTCAACACAAGTTCCGAGGGCTGTATAGAAAGGCAAACTATATGAGTTAAAAATGGGCCACAAGGAAAACTACTATGGAATATTGAAAAGAGCACTATAAAAAACATGATATGACATAAAGGGACAAAATGGAGGGTCTAACAATGTAACCAGACTCGACCAATAGATTCAGTTCCTAGGACAAAGATTGAGAAATGCAAAAAGGAATTCTCTTTGGTATAGGCATTTGGGAGGAAAGAGAGAGATATCTGTATAAGCATGGATTGAGATAGTGCTTCAAGAAATAAGGCCCTCTTAGAGAAGTGACTATGGAAGAGTAATCATAAGCGGATGGTAATTTGACATTTAATGGCACAAGGTATACTTGAGCATCATATGGGACACATTCAAACGGTATGAGAATGCCAACAATTTAGATGAGAAAATGGGTCAAAAAATCCGTTGTGGGAAGATTTAGTGTTGAGAGGAAATTCAACCTTTGGTATTCTGCACAAATATATATTTTAGTCTTTACAAACTATTTATCAGTTCTAAAATTACTTCCTATTTCGTTTGTCCACTCTTTCTTCTCCACTTACTTGAACTTTAACTTTCAGCCAAACCTTAACGATATAGAGATAGAGGATCTTTGAAAAAGACTCATGTCCATTCCCACAGTGGTAATCTCAACACGTAATCCCTAGAATATGAGACCTTAGTTTATTATCACCTTATTCAACTTATTTTTGGTCAAAATCTTTTTTCTAACCTCATTTGATCATTTAACTTTAAGTTTTCTTTCTCTTGCTAATTACAATTATGGAATCAAAAGCTCGGCCAAAGGTCAAGGCTTTGCTTCTTTAGTGGCATAACAGAAGGATTAATAATCAATGACTTGACCTAATAGAGTTAGAAAACCATTCAAAATCCCTTAAGTCTAGATTTTGACCTTTGTGTTATGGTATAGTTGAGAATATCAAATGGAGATCACTTTTTTACATTAGAGTTTGAAAACAAATAGAGTATGCGTATAGCTATATCAAAAACTAATAGCTTACGTTTGATATTAGGATCCTGTCTACGCAATGTGATGTATGCACATGTTGATCCATTTCTTAGAGGTGTCTCAAGTGTTGTGTTGGTGCACCCATAATTGAGAGTGTGGTTTATAGTGTCAGATAACGAGCGATCAAAATAGCTCCGTTATTAACAGATAAGCATTATGACACAGGGTAATACGACACACATGGAAAAAAAAATGTAGTTATGATCTTTTAGGACAAAGTAGAGGACAGGTGTACTCTACACAAATTGGATGACTCTGTGGGTATTCCAAGCTCTACATTCTTCCTTGTTATCCTCTACTCTATCTTATTGGGCCTCTATCCATAGTTTTCAAAGTATTCCTCTCA
>JBAPGN010002384.1:0-21641 GCA_037355405.1 Vitis amurensis | reverse complement strand
TTGAGGATGATCTTCCTGTTTACATGTAGGACGTTAAAACTATTAATTTTACATAATTTCGAGTAGATTTTGTAATTTTGTTACTCTTTACTCCTAGAATACAGATTCTTAACTGGTACCTCAACTGAATTTGGGCAGAGGGGTAGAATGAAGAGAAGTCTAAGTTTAGTTCCTATCATCCTTGGACGGCATTTTCTTGCTACCTCAAATGCAATCATCACTGAAGAATGGGCTGATGCAACTCTACTTCTTTGGCAACATGACACTGGATCTCAAATATTTCTATGATTCTACAAAAGCAAATCACTCGGAAGAAGAAGAGGGCCTGAAGAGCTGTGCACTTATTGATAATCTCTGGTGGGAGGAGCCTGTAATCAAAATATGCGTTAAGACAAGTTGAATGATAGTCTGTGGATTTTGAGGAGATTTGGTTTGAAATCTTCATAACTATGCTTGCTACTCTAGCAAAGTTGGAGAAAGATAGAAGAGCTTCTACCTTTTGTTTAATAAAGAAGAAGGGCAGCTGCTGAAAAAGAAATTCAAACTCAATCTGAAGCCTTTACCTGTGGGCCTGAAATATACATATCTTCGAAGAAAAAAATGAATGTCGTGTTGTGATATCTTCATTCTGAACCAGTCATCAGAGAAATTGTTTAATGGACAGTTCTCCAAGGGTGTAAGAAGGCAATAGGATGGAAATATTCGTTGAAAGGCATTAAGTCCTTTAGTTTGTACTCATCATATATATATGGAGGAAGAAGCTAAGCCATTCGTGCAATTTCAAAGAAGGTTTGACATCCTCATCTACAAGAGGTGGTGCGAGCCTGAAGTGCTGAAGCTAACTTCAAGCAGGAATCATCTACCTATATCTGATAGCCCTTGGGTGAGTCCCTACTCAAGTGGGTACAAAGAAGTCGGGTCACAGTGGTTCAGAATCGAAAAAGAATGAGAAGAATTACTACCGCTCACTTCAGGTTGGAAGGGTGTGTAATTGATTATAGAAAGTTGAAAATGCTGTAACTAGGAGATACATTTTTCCATTGACCATTTATTGACGCAAGTGCTGGGAGAGTCTCTGGACTCCATCTCTTTGTTTCTGGGATGGGTATTCAGGGTATTTTCCAGATTGAAATTTGATGTGGCAGATCAAGAAAATACCACTTTTACAGTGTCCATTTGGAACATATCGCTTACAGGGAAGAATGCCTTTTGGTTTATGCAGAATGCCCTGCTCATTTCAAAGTGTATGTTGGTATTTTCAGTGATATGGTGGAGCGAATTATGGAGGTTTTCATGGATTGACATCACCGTATATGGAGGTACATTTGATGAATGGCTGTAGTTAATTTGGGAAGCAGTTCTTCACAGATTTTTGCATTGGAAAAAGACCTGGTCCTCAAACTGGGAGAAATGTCATTTTATGGTAAGCGGTCTAGGATTGTGCCTTGGCCAATATCATCTCTGAAAAAGGCATTGAAGTTTGATAAAGCCCAATAGGTTGGAGCTTATTGTCAAATACATCCAACAACTGTAGAAAGGAGTAAGGCAGTTCTTGGCCATGCAGGGTTCTATAGGAGGTTTATAAAAGTTTTTCAAGTCTTTCAAAAACCTCTGTTGTGAGCTATTAAGCTAAGGATGGCTAAATTTTTTATATAGGATGAAAGGTGTAAAAGATAAGGTTTTGAATCAACTGAAAATTTTTAACAACAACTCCAATAGTGAGAAGCCCTCTAACTGGCAATTAACGTTTTTGAACTGATGTGTGATGCATGACTTTCTTTATAGGGTTGTGCTGGCCAAAGAGAAAGATGGGAGCCCTATGTGATTTACTCATGCACAGTAATAACACTGAAATGAAGTCAAAGGAACTCCACAACTAAGAGAAGAATTGTTAGCAAGTAGGTATTTGCTTTGGTCAATTTCGTGCTTCTTAGTGGGGTCTTTCATCATTGTCTTTTACATGACCATTTCAGCTTGAAGTAATTTTATTGACAAAGCAAGATGCAAAAGAAGGTTGATAGAATGGATTCTTTTGTTAAAGAATTCGAATCTCCAAATCATAAGATAAGAAGGAGTGGAGAATGTGGTAGCTGACCACTTTCGAGGTTAGTTATAGCACATAATTCATCCTTTGCCTAGTTAATGATGATTTCCTGAGAATCACTCATGTTCCTAGTGAAAACTCCTTGGTATTGCTCTACTTGCTAATTATTTAAGTTATGGTGAATTCCAATAGTGAGGTGGAGTGCACAGCGACAGGAAGCCACTTTTTGGCGCAAAAATTCATGCTTATTATTGGGAAGAGCCATTCTTTTTAAAGTATTGTTGCAAATCAGATAATAAAGGAAGTGTGGTCCTGAAGACATGTAGTGCCACGCGCAAGGGCACTTTGGGTCGAGAGATGGGGATGTGGGGAAGGGCCACTTATGACCTCTTAGAAAACAGCCATGAAGGTAATTAACCAAAATCTATGGGTTTATCTCTTGGCAAAAACCTCTCTCTATATGTGCTCTCAAATAGCTACTAAGACACAGTCAATCTGTAGGAGTTCGTGATAGATGTTACTTCGTAACAAAAGGGACTTTTGGGAACGTTGGGGAGTCATATTCTTAGAGAACGACAGAAAATGAATATGTGAACTATCGATTGTCGTGATTTCCAGTTGACGTCTTGTAGAAGTTCCTCTATTTGATGTGTCATTGTGGTTGTGTCATCCTGACTCCTTGATCATAAGGGCATACTCGTCAGTTTTTTCCCCATTAGCAACAGAATTGTTGTTGCGTTTCGGTAATAATTCATGGACATTCTTGTGGTGAGGAGTGAGTGGAGCTATATGGAGGATGATTCTAGGAGTGGTGGTCTAGAGGGCGAAGATTACAGAACATTTGTGTGCCCTGTGGTAGAACCAGAGACATGGAAATACATATATGAAGGGTGCGTTATCTAGGAGGTGTTTCGGTAAAGAAGCAAGCTACTAGTGGTTTCGTCGAATGTTGGAGAAGGCCGGCAAAAGAGCCGATTTATGGTGCAAGTTCTGAGAGAATGGAGATAGCTAGAAGGTCATTCTCATTTGCAACGCAAAAACGATTCTTCCTCGAAGCACTCTGTGATGGCTCTACGTATGGAGTGAAGCATATCATGGCGGCTTATCCACCGTTATCATCCTCAGAACTTCTGGCAAGTTGAGCTCCACGGCATAACCACGCGAGTGAAATAGAGGTTATACAGTGAGTATAGAATGAGAAAAGAAGATGAGAACTAGAATAGTTCTAACAGCAGCAAAGAGACGTCCATAGAGAGATAGAGATGTATGGATCAATATCTTTTATGTGCTTCTATAGTGTGGATATGGATGAATATGTGGGCATGATATGATTATGAACTACCTATCACTTTTTTGAGGGGTTGAGAAGACTATCATTCCTTGGCTTATCTGCTAAATACTTGGGCTACCTTGTTCATTATGCGCTCCACGAAGCAGGCATACGCAAACCTTATGGATAGTGCTGTAATACCGATTTACTCGTATGGAGTGGGCACATACGAATGCGCAATGTACAAGAGTGAACATCGGAAATATGTATCATGTTGAGCCGTGGGAATGCAGAAGAAGAGAGCGAAGGAGATGATGGTTGAGATGCAGGTAATCATATGGTATTGATAAGAGAGAGAGAAATTAAGGAAAGTATTATTGGCACTGGTAGGGATTGATCACAAGGTATGTCCAACATAAGTTCGCTGAGAACTAGGACGTACGGTGTTATGTACAAGAAGTGGAATGGAATGACATGTGAGAAGTCATTCTCGCTCATAACACCCAGAAATGAGTATTGGAACATTAGAGGAAAACATAAGGCACCGGGGCAACCTCCAAGGGATGACTCTCTTCAATAGCGCATTAGGGCAAAGAGTTTTATAGTCAGTTATGAACACCACAGACTCCATACCTCCTATTTTGTCTGCCTGGGAAGGGTGTCCACTCAAGTCAAGGTGGATAGGTCCCGCGTTACATCTTTATTTTGGATTCAATGCCATGAATTTTGAGACGACTAGTATAGTTTTACTCGCAGCAACTAGATAGGTGGTTGAAGAATTATATTGAATTTCCGCTTCTCAGAGTAGTGCAATGCTGGACTTGAGATGTGGAGAGTCCAATTTGGATAGTTCGTCGTGAAATGTGCAATTTTGTCAATTTTTTGAACCATATAGATTGGGTAGCTCGATAAATCATAGTGACCCAGAAAAGGGAAGGACATACTCAACCTGACTTTTGCAGTTTCATAAGGACCACCCCTCTCGATATAAACGCCCTAAGCAAAGAAGCGGAGTTGTATAGTCTGAGATGATCAACCGAATGTCACATAACCATCGAGTGCAAGAAATATTTTTTTATCCGGGAGGGAACCGCCACACATCACTATGTATACTTAGAGAGAAAACAGTCGAAGGTTTGTATGGATTTGAGGATATCTTCGTTCGAGTATGCTTTGCAAACTGCAAATTAGTTCTGTAGATAGTCAGTAATGCTGATTTTTATTTGATAAATAATTTGGGAAACAATTTTGCAAGTAAAACAAGCTAGGATGACGCAAGGCGATAGTGTAACATTAATAATCTCACTATCTTTTATTGAACTTAGAATTTGCACAGAATGAAAGACTCTGACATAAACATCTGAGACTGTACGCAACTTGCTTGAGAGACTTTGGGTTGAGAATGGTCGCAATGAAAGGAGGTAGGCCCGGAACACAGTTCAGCAACTGCCAACCATCTTCCGCCGATTTCAAGTCCTGAAAAACCGTCTGTATCAAGTTTGGATAGAATTAGTAACACATTGGAGATCAGAGCCAATTTGCTAATGGACAAAAGATTACAATCCAAAGTTTGGAACATGGAGGACAGAGTCAAGATATAATGTCTTTAGTAAGTTTTTATAGAACCTGTCCGGCAAATTTTGACTTTGAACATCAGCAATATGGCGGATTGAATGAACCATTACTTGGCTTGTAATTTTGAAGAATGGCAGCAATTCCTGTCATGTGATCAGAAGCACCTGTGTCTACTTATCCACGGCTTCATTTCCTCCTCGATTAGCAGGTGAAGGCTACCCGGTAGTACTGCCACTGCCAACTTGGCTTATATTTTCTGTAGCATCTCCATCTGCTCTTTGTGAATTGGACTGCGGCTCGGAAACAGATGTGCTTCTCAGAGTTTGGCAGCCACGTGTGCTCTAATCTCTGTCTAAACGTGGCTTTGGTTTTCCAATCAGTCTGGTTTGCCATGAAGCTTCCAGCCAGTCTCCTATAATGGCGCTGGTTTTCTTACAATAATCACACAAGGCCTATCCGTTATTACTGACGATCTCCAACGCAATACTAATTAAATGACCGACAGTAAGGGCAGAGGCATCCAATGTTGGGGCAGGGTTGCTCTTTGATCCCATCATCATTTCTTTCTACTTTCCTTCACGCCTAACTCTGAAAAAGCCTCCCTGAGACTTGGAAGGGGTTTAATGCCCATGATTCGGCCTCTAATCATCATCCAATTCCCTGTTTAGTCCTAGGAAGAACTTGAACAGTCTCTTTTGTTCCACAATTTGCCTGTATGTTGCTGCATCATCCAACATTTCCATGGAGTGAGTCTCAATACGTCAAGTTGCTGCAACCGTTGTTGGTGTGTTGTATCTGGTAACTGCACTGCTGCTCCTTGGCGAAAGTCAATGTAGAGTTGATTCAACCTGAAACAGTTCTGAAGTATTTTCAGAACTTGAAGTAAGTTTCTTTGGCTGCATCCCATATGTCCTTTGCAGCTCTCCAAACAGCAGAATTTTCGCCTATGTCATTGTTCATGGATGAATAAGCCATGACATGACAGCTGTTTTCATCTTCCACTTCCGGAAACCCGGTTCTGTAGTTCTGGCATGGCTGCTTCTCCCAGTGAGGTACTCATCCTTTCCTTTACCGCAAATGAAAGCAAACACAGATTGGTGACCAACTGTAATAGTTATCGGCCATTTAATTTGTGTCCTGTGATGAGAATAGGAGAGGAATCACTGCCACCAAGGTTTGGAATTTCAGATCTGCTCCTGATGATCTGGTGACGTGGACGTTGGATACCTTGTGATGAGCATTCCGTTATTTTGTCATTGGACGGAAAAGGTAGAAGAACACTTCCCAAGGCACGTGCAGGGACTGGAGTTGAGAAAAAAATAAATTTACGCCGGAGCGACGACGGAAATCTGATCAGAGGGCCCGCGGAAGCAAAAGAACCCCAAAAGAGGCACGTGCAGGGCTCGGATTGCACAAACAGGTAAGAAGGGTGGCTGGTCGGCGTCAGGCGAGCCTGGAGGAGGAAGTGCGTCGCCGGAAAGTGGCTCACGCGCCCTCACGCGCCGGCGCGAGAGATGCAGTCGCCGGCCTGAAAAACGCGCGTGGGCGGCGCGTGGATGGGTTTCTGGTTCCGGTGCTTTGGGACAAATTGGAGATCTCCTCCAGGCGCTCCTTGCGGTGTAGAAAAAACCGTCGCCGGAAAGTTCGCCGGAAAAGTTGCCGGCGATGAGTGTTTTCTGACGACGATTCGACTGACCAGAAAGCGTTTTCTTCCTTGGCTCTGAGAACAGGGACTGATGACCGGAATGAGGGAGAGAGAGAGAGAGAGATGATCGGATTGAGATATGGCCAGAGAGATTTGGCCAGAATGAGTGATGGCCTGAATAAGAGGTGGCCAGAAGGGATTAGGGTTTCAGAAAACTGGCTCTGATACCATGAAGAATTTCTGAACTCCTTTATTGATCTTAATCGGTACACACCATACACATATATATACACAAATGACTAAATAAGAAACAATCAATCTAGCTTAATTCTCTCCTAAAATTAGGAAACTAAATCATAAGGAAATATCCTAAATGATCTCTCCTTTTTTATTCCTAAATTAAAGTCCTAACTTTGGCATTATTTCAACACATACATGTTGGGTCCAAAGGATGCAATCTCATATCACTCGTATATATTAATATATGATATCATTATATCTTATTTACCACTTCTTCATCAAAGGTAAGGTCATTTTTAAATAAGAATTATTAAAGGCACCTATGCTTCCATCAATTATAAAACTAATCAATTGCTTTAAGTTTTACTTAAGAATTACTTCATGAATAGGCAATTAATTAACAAAGGCTCATGATGCATGATGGCTTCCCTTCCACCATGTCTATCCTTAGCATCATCACCGGCAATTATCTTAAATCCCGAAGGCATGATGGCTTCCTTCCACATGTCTATCTTAGCATCATCAGTCATCACCTCAAATTATTATTATTAATAAATATATTAAATAATAATCTAATGTATAGCATAGCTGCATAGCAAAGAAAAGTAGAAAACAACTACTCACTGTGGGCAAACTCCAACGCCGGGGCGGGCTACCAGCTGGGAGAGGGGGGGAGCTTTCCACGTAGGCGATACCCGTGTGGGTGTCGTGGGCCGCCGGCGGGACCCGTGTGAGTGTCACAGGTCGTCGGCGGAATCTCTCTTGTCACAGGTCGTCGTCAGCGGTGTGGCGGCAGGGATGCGTCGACGGCGGGCGGAGGAGAGGGGGGGGTAGCTACCAGTGTGCGTGTCGTGGGCCGCCGGCGGATCTCTCTTGTGTCGCGGCAAGGGATGTGTCGACGGCGGGCGGAGGGAGAGGGGGAAGCTACCCTTGGTGTCACGGATCTCTCTTGGTGTTGTGGGCGCCGGCGGGACCTGTGTGAGTGTCACTGCTGTCACAGGTCGTCGGCGGGATCCCTTGGTGTCACGGATGGGGACGTCGACGACGGGCGGAGGAGGAAGGGCTGGAGCTGGAGCTTGGAGGTTGCAGCGGTGCATCTTGGAGATCTCGTTTTGTTTAAATAGGACTCCCAAAACGGCGTCATTTTGATGCCAGAAGCATCAAACGACGTCTTTTTGATGTTGTTTTTTTTTTTAAAAAAATTAAAATTCAATTGAACCTTGGAACCAGCCGGTTCGTCTGGTTCACTGGTTGGATCGCCGGTTTGATCGGTCCGACCTCGGTTTGATTCCCCATCCGGTCCAAATGATCGGACCGGACCGGAACGGTGACCGGCCGACGGTCGGTCGGACCGGTCCAGTTTTTTAAAACATGGCGTAAGTGAAGTCTGTCCAGTTCTTCATAGTACTAATGACCAGTGGGGCGGGATGATGCTGAGTGAAGCCTTCTATAGACCAGGGTATTGTGTAGAGCAATAGACATTACTTCAGAAGACTGGTCGAGATTAAGTCATGGCAATAGCTTGAGTGGAAATTCAATCCCTGATTTTTCCACAAATAATCAGCAAGTTTCAGAATTTTCCTTGTTCTATGAACCTGGATCATCTCATGAAAGGTGCAAAGTTGGACGAATCACTCGTCACTGATGTCTATGGCAGCTGAATTTATTGATGGCTATCATTTCTTTGTCTTCAAAAGTCATTTTCATTGCAGCAGTCCCGTTAAATCTTCCTGATGGCCCCCACATTTCATCCCATGTTGAAGCAATTCTATTGACAATTTCGATAGTTATGTCAACACTAGTACTCCTTAATGAAAATACAGCAAAAGCTTTTCCACAACATTAGCCAAGGGAGCAAAAATCTCATTCATTGTTCACAAGGGATCATGATGCTGAAGCTTCTTTCACTTCCTTTAAGCCCTTGAGACAAATGGCACCGAGACCCTTAAGAACAAATGCGAGGGCCTTTGAAGAAGGGAGTATTCCTGCCACTATTGAAGATAAAAGGCATCAAGGTGATCCAGTTCATGCAAAGCAAAAAGACAAGTAGGGTCTTTATAGATAATGTCGGTCATGACAGTTATGGCTGAAAAAGTATCCTCCAAGGTTGACAGGTAATGAATTATACTGGGAGCCTTGGGATCCCATAGAATTTGCGGGAATACATGTGAGAGCCTCTGAAGGAGAAAGTATTCCAGCCGCTCCAATCATTTCTGCATTACCAAATACCAGTGACAAAGTAGCAAGTAAAGGATTATTATAAGGATTTGATGTCTAATATCCGTATCATGGATCTCAACTCTTGTCACTCTGATCTCAGTATGATATATTTGCTTATCCAGTATGAGATGCCATGTCAGGCATGGCATTGAAGAGGACTATGGCAGTCTTTGCTGAAAATCAAGACCAACATATTCTGTAGGACTTTGTCTAGCTTGTGGCACACAAGAAGGTAAATACCAATGACTTGCTACAATTGAGGAGACCCCACAAAGCTTTTAGCCCTGACATTTGTAAGTTGTGTATGGAGCAAGGAGAATCGGCAGATCATCTATTCCTTCTTTGTTTTGTGACTTTGGGGTTGTGGCACAAACTATTTCAGCTAGCCAAGATGGATTGGGTTCCTCCGAAAAGCATTTCAGACATGATGTTCATCAACTATAAAGGTTTTGGTAAGTCCAAGAGAGGGTTGGTTTTGTGGCAAAACGCGTGCATAGCTTTAATTTGGGTTATGTGGCGGGAAAAAAATGCTAGGATTTTTGAGGACAAAGCTAGGAATTCAGAGAATCTTTGGGACTCCATCATTCATTTCATCGCTTCGTTTTGGGCTTTTTGCTCAGCGGGTTTTAAGGGCATTCCCCTTAACGTTTTACAACTAGATTGGCTAGTAGTGTGTAGTTCCAATGAGACGGTGTAGTGTCATGTTATTTTTTTGTGTTGTTTAGTTTTAATTTTGGCGGGAGGATTTCTCATCCTCCTTATGTACTATTTTATCCTATCAATATATTCATGTGTGGTTTCCTATCAAAACATATGCTGTAGGACTCCATGAGCCTGGATCAATAAAAGATGAACAGCAGCCCTGAATTAATAAGAAAACAAACGACAACTTGACCTTTGGCAATTGTGGCAGACCCTCTGAATCCTCATCAGCTATCAGACCCTCTGAATCCTCATCAGCTATCAGACCCAGTAGACCCCCCTGTCATTTTGCTTACTTGGAGGTTCTTCAAGATCGTGGACCATGCCGGCTCCGTTTTGCAGTCGATATACTTTTTAAAGATCAGCAGGAGCAACAATCTGAACTCAGAATCAGACCACCTATGACCATTTGGTCATTGGATGAGAAAACCTCCAGGTCCTTTTTGAGGAACATGTATTATAAGGACCCTTCCATAGCTTTCTTTATCCATTCCTTTGCCAAGTAATATGTTCTCTTCTATCTTGCCACTCTGAATTCAAGGAAAATGAGTACCAAATTAAACATCGTAACCAACTTGTTCACCATGGCGGCCTTTAGTTTGAGCTCTACAATTTCTAGAAAACCCGTGACTGATCAAATTCCCATGCTGCATACCTGAACGCACCAGAACTGATGCTGATGCCTTCATGGGCACCAAAACTGATCAATCTCACCGCTGGCAAAGCTTCTCCAAAAAATGGGCAAAACTATCTATGCTTCACCTCTCCTCTGTTCTTCCACCCCTGTTTTGCTTCCTTCATTCTCCAGTAACAGATACTTCGACTGGTGCCAAACAATCTTCCTCATGAAACAGTAGTTGTATGAGAAACCACTGAACCTGCTTTTTTCTTCCAAATTTGGATATCGAGTTTTGACAGCATCAAGAAGCCATTGTCTAGCGCCATCAATCAGTGACGCAGACATGGCTGGAAATACTTGAAATATCCACAGAAAACAAAGGAAGACTACCAAGGAAACGGAGCACGAAGAAAATAAACAAAAAAAGAACCAATGGAAGCCACATTTCATATTTTATTCCACGGGCTTAGGTTGGTGAGGGGAGTACAAGCAGATTCCAGCAAACAAATATAGCCACAATTCTCATGTAATGCACAGTAAATAAATAAAAAACAGAGCCTTTCAGTTCCAAACCTAAACTAGAGAACTCCAAAGAGAGAAATCAACAACTATAGAAGCAATCTAGTACCAATGCAAACAAAATATAACCTTTGTCATTCTACACCCAAGCATCCAGTCAAAACTTAAAATCCAGTGAAGATTAATACATAACAAGAGGATAACGGGAATGAAGGAAGAGTCTACGGAAAGCGTACCTGGAAATGCTCCTTTCTGGTAAGAAAACCCCCATTGGTATATCGTCTCAGATCTCTTACTCTACTTTGCCGTGCTTCCTTCGTCTCCCTTTCTTCTCTGAATGTCTTTTCTTTTCTCCCTCCTTTTGTTCTTATCCATAGTCCTCCTTCTAAAAATTCATAATCATCCTTTTATTTGCATAAAGGAAATTCCTTCCTTATTCACTTCTTGTTGATCCTCTCTGTTAGAGAAACAATCTTTGCCAGCCCACTGTATTTCCTTTAGTGGTGTGTGGTCCCATATGATATGCCTGTTGTATCTTTGAAGAACCTCCTCTTCTTGTGCTCCAGCCGTGCTTTCCTTTCTCAGAGAAAATTCTTCATCCAAAGAAATCCATAGGTCTCCTATCAATCTATTAACCTCTTTTTTTGAATTGTTTTCTTTCCTTGTCCAAAATTGCATGAATATCCTCCAAAGATCCTCCCTACATGGCAGCCACGAGTTTGGAGAATTCCACCTTCCCATATGAATCTTTTTCTTTACAAACTTAGAATCCCTTTCGTGCGTGATTACCCTCAATATTTGCACTCCATCTACAGCAGTGGACTTTCCTTTGTCAAAATTTTTGGTTATCCTCTTTCCAAATAGCTGGTAGCCGTTTCCTCATGCAAGAAATAAAAATAAAGATAAAAATAAAAATAAAAAAAATAAAAAATAAAAATAAAGATTAAAATCAATAAATATCATGAAATTGAAAATCAAAAGAAATTTAAATCATGCAACTAAAAAATAAAAATCAACCACATGCAAGCCATGCAAGAAAGTGAACCATGTAATCATGCAAAAATACGAGCCATGCAACCATGCAAACCATGTAGAAACGCCTAAAGGTGACCTAGGGTGTGTCTAAGTGTCCTAGGACGAACTAAGTGGGCCTAGATAAACCTAGGTGGGCCTATGTGAACCTAGATGTTCTTGGGCAAACTAACTGGAATCTAATCCTAAAGTGCACTTAAGTAAAACCTAATCTAAACTTGAAAGGCGGCCAAGGCTAGATAAATCCTTCAACCAAAGTCTCCGAGGTGGCTTATAGAAGGCAAACTATATGAGTAAAAATGGGCCACCAAGGAACTACTATGGAATATTGAAAGAGCACTTAAAAAACATGTGCTAAAGGGACAAAATGGAGGGTCTACATGTACCAGACTCGGCCAACTTAGTTCGTCCTAGGACAAAGATTGAGAAATGCAAAAGGATTCTCTTTGGTTAGGGTTTGGGGAGGGAAAGAGAGAGTATCTTATAAGCTGGATCTGAGTGTGCTTCAAGAAATAAGGCCCTCTTAGAGAAGTGGCTATGGAGGTATCCTAGGGAGAGTATTGCTTTATGGCACAAGGTATTCTTGAGCATCTATGGGACACATTCAAACGGTTGAGATGCCAACATTTTAGTGGAAAATGGGTCAAAAATCCGTTTGTGGGAAGATTTGTGTTGGGGAAATCAACCTTTGGTTGCACAATATTTTTTAGTCTTTACAAACTTTTATCAGTTCTAAATTCTCCTATTTCGTTTGTCCTCGGTCTTTCTTCTCCTCTTACTTGAAACTTTAACTTTCAGCCAAACCTTACGGATATAGAGATAGAGGATCTTGAAAGACTCATGTCCATTCCCAACAGTGTTAATCTAACACCGTAATCCCTAGATATGAGACCTTGTTTATTATCACCTTTCAACTTATTTTTGGTCAAATCTTTTTTTCTTAACCTCATTTGATCATTTAACTTTAGTTTTCTTTTCTCTTGCTAATTTCATATGGAAATCAAAAGCTCGGCCAAAGGTCAAGGCATTTGCTTCTTTAGTGGCTAACAAGAAGGTTAATATCAATGACTTGCTTTAGGTGAGAAGACCATTCAAATCCCTTAGTCTAGATTGTTGACCTTTGTGTATGGTTAGTTGAGAATCAATGGATCACCTTTTTTACATTGTTTGACAACTTTAGAGTTATAACGTAAGCTATTCAAACTAGTAAGTTTGGATTAGGTTCCTTCTAGAAGTGCTTGTGACATGTTGACCATTTCTTTTAGGGGTTTGGGTAGCACTAATTGGGGTAAAGTTCTAGGGCAAATAGCTTGTTTTACATTGATTTGGATAGCACAATGGGAAAGAAATGTAAGGATCTTTGAGGACAAGTGGAGGACTTTCAAAATGATATGGGACCAGTCTACCTCTATCCATATTTTTGGGCCTCTACTACCATAGTTTTCAAAAGTATTCCTCTCAACATTATTCAACTTGATTGACTTTCAATATGTAGATCAGAAGGGTTAAAATAGCAATGTTGAAACATTTTGATGTCTTTTGGATTGTTTTCTTTTCCTTTTTTTTTGATCAAATTTTGTATTTAGGGAAAGATTTCTTATCCTTCTTTTGTTTACTTTTTCAATGAAAATGTTCTTCGTTTCTAATAAAAAAAATTATAAGTTTTGTTTATTTATTTATTTTTACCAACCATGAAAGTCATGCTAAATATGGAAAAATGCACATTTCCTGGGAAATACTGCAATGCTTTTGTCTTTTGGATTTGTTTTATGAAAGTTTTAATGGATTTTTGTGGGTATTATATTTGGTTTCACATTAATGCAAATCTCTTGGGAATTACAGCAGTGTTTTCATCTTTTGGTTTCCTCTTCCTAAGTTACTAGTGATTTTTTTTTTTGGTGGGTATTATATTTGTTGCCAGACTAAAATGCATTTTTTAAAAAAAATCTGTGGTCGGATTTCTTACTGTCATGGCCTGTAATTTAATGGGTTGACGTGGAACAAACATAAAAACAGGCTGGACCCTGATCAAAGTCGGATGCTGTGATATCCAGTTGCTGTGGTGTACAGCATCTTCCAACTTTTTGTGTGATGTAAAATGGAACTGTTGCATTTTACTGTAGCTTATAGGCTTCAAATATTAGCCTTAATTGGCAACAAATCTTACCACTTTTTTTGCAATTTGGTTTCTGTGGACCTTTCTGTGTAATCTTTGCAAATGGTTGTGGAGGAAAATTCTTAAGATTTTCTGTGTCTATTACAGGGAGAGCAGTTAAAGCAAAGGAACGTTATAGAGCTTGTAGATTGAATCTCCGGCTCCTTTTGGCTTGGTTCTACAAAGTAAGCTTTGTTGTATTTCTTTAGATTTACCTTGATTTATATTTCAATAAGTACTTGCTTACTTCTCTCAGGAACACAATTGAGCTCAAGAAACAAGATGCATTGACACCCGTATGGATGGAGTTTTTCCTGCTAAAAAGTCTAGGTTTAGGATGCTTTCTGGAAAAGAAAATGCTAAGGTACAATACTTTTTCATCTAAAATTGATTTATTATCAAGTATGTTTACTGTAACATGTTAGAACTGTCAAATCACTAATCTGTCAAGATCTTGAATGTGCCATTGCAATTTACCATGCATTATTTCTGTCTTAATTTATTTCAATTTTTTTAATATATGCAGGAAGATATTTCAGCTGCGCCCAGCTGGCTGCTTGAAGAATATCTGTGTTTCTTTGAATTCAGTTGTCAAGAGTCATCCACAACTTTCATGGTATACATTTCCAGGATGGTGTACCTTGTTTATAATTGATAAATTGTTTGCTTTTTTCTTATTTATTCAATTTCTTATTTCTATCAGTCCAGAGAATACTGTGGCTTCAGCTGCAGTTTCCAAAGATGGTACAAGGCAAGATTGTGAATATGCTGAAAAGTGCAGTCAAAGCACATTTCGTAGCATGGCTGAATTATCACTTGGTAGTGAGAGGATATCTGAAATGGCTGTTGTTGATATGGTATTTTTGTTAGCATTTTCCCCTTTTATTTACTTGAAGAAAGTTCTGTGTCAAAATATAAATCTATTTATTTTCACAGGATAAAGCATTAAAAGGACTGGTTGCCTGTGAACCCCGTGCTTTTTCTGGTTTAGCTGCTGATTCTTCTGAAAAGTTCGGCAATTTTACTTCAATCTCTTCTGGCCATTTCTGCTCTGAATTTCATATTCCTGGGCAGAAGGCCCCACTGGATTTTACATTAAAAACTAATATGCAGATAGTGTCTTCTTCCTCTGTGAACTGGTGAGTGTGCTGGTATGTTCTGTGTTGTTGGTTCTCATCACAGTTACACATCTTACCTGTTTCTAGCGATTGTTTTGTTTACTTTAAGGGTGAAAAATAATGCTTCCTCATCTTTACTCTATTTTCATCTGGAATTTTTTTTTGGACGTGATCTGATGCATGAAACTGGTGTTGAACTTAAATCATTCACTTGAGAAGCCTAGATAAGGGTTTTTGGTGGTTTAGGATGACTACCATAAAATACATTCTATGAAAAACAATGTAGCATCAACAAGTCTGTTGTATTTTTAGGAGGATTCCTCATCCTTCTTTTGTGTCCTTTATACTTAATACATTTATTGTTTCTGATAAAAAAATATATATCCTCAAAAGGCAGGATACAATCACAAGGACACAATAACATATCAATATATACTTTTATATATAAATTATATAATATCTGAAAATTATGAGTCTGGCTAGTTCATCTATTTTTTATACTAAATCGCATAGCTTAGAAGAAGCAACTCGTTCACTTGTATCCATGCTTTTTTTTTTTTGATAAGTAAAGAGAAGTATATTAAAATGAAAGAGGAAACACCAAACTAGTGTCCTCTAGGTATACAAAGAGTATACAAAAGCAGCCCCTCGACTCTAAACCAAGGAAGCGAGCCAAAACCCCTACCTATAACAAAAGCCTAGCCACTCAATAAAGCTAACCAGAGACCGCAGGCTCAAAACTATAAACATCCTCACCCATGACCACAAATTACATACAAAAGAATGTTTCAACCTTTGGATTGACAACACCTCGTTCCCAAAAGCCAACGAATTTCTTTCCTTCCAAACTGACCAAAATATACATAAGGGGGCCATTTGCCACGCCTTTTTACGGATTTTCCCCACAAACGCTCCATGCCACCCCAGGAGAGTTTCCTTAACTGTACCAGGGAGAACCCACTCCACACCAAAGAGAGAAAAAAGAAGATTCCACAATGTCCTCGTCATAACACAATGGAGTAAAAGATGATCCACCGTTTCTGCTTCAGCAAGACAAAGAAAACAACCTATTTGCCAAAGAATAACCCCTCCTCTGAAGTTGGTCTAGAGTTAAGATTTTGCCCCAAGATGCTTCCCACGCGAAAAAAGCTACCTTTGACGGCACACTCGCTTTCCAAATACCAACATAAGGGAACATAGCTGGACCACCAGGCTCCAAAATAGAGTATAGCGACTTGACTGAGAAAACACCACTTTTAGATGCTGCCCACACCATCTTATCCTCGTTCTCCCTTTGCACCCTAAAAGCTTGGATTTTAAGCATAAACTGTTCCATCATCTCAATTTCCCAATCATTAAGCGCCCTTGAGAACAAAGGGGTCCAACCATCCCCTACACCATCTGGGTTCCACACATCCGATACCCACGCGTCTTTAGCCTGAGAAATGGCAAAAAGAGAGGGAAGGATTCGTAGAGAGGCTCATCTCCACACCACTTATCCTTCCAGAATCTCACTCTCCGACCATTGCCCACACGGAGGCTAAACTGCTATACATACCAACCACTCCTTTCTAATAGCTTTCCAAAGCCCTACACCATGCCTCCCTCTTTCGGCCGAGTACACCAACCCCCCTCCTCTACACCATATTTGTGACTGATCACTTTCTTCCACAGCACCTCTCTTTCAATGGCAAAACGCCAATTCCACTTACCTAGAGAAGCTTTATTCATCAATGCTAAGTTTCTTACCCCCAAACCCACCTTCTTCTTTTCCAAGCAAACCAGATTCCACCTTAACAGATGAGGCCTCTGATCAAGAGCACCTCCCCCCACAGGAAAGTCCCTCTGAATCTTCTCCAACCGCATCCCTTACTTTTCTGGGCAAAAGGAAAAAGAGACATGAAGTAAAACCGGCAAACTGGAAAGAGTGCTCCGAATAAGGGTGAGTCTTTCCCCCTTGGAAATATACTGTCTCTTCCACATAGCCAACCTTTTCCTAAACCTCTCTTCAACACAATCCCATACCACCTCTGATTTGAAAGGTGCCCCCAACGGCAAACCCAAATACCTGGAAGGCAGACCACCCACCTTACAACCCCACCTCCAGAGCCAAAATCTCCTAATATAGTCACCCTCCCCACGGAATAAGCTTCCACTCTCTCAAGGTTAACTTTCAAACCTGAGCAAGCCTCAAACCACATGAGAAGCCAACTTAGATACGTCAACTGATCCTGGGACTCCTCACAAAACACGAAGGTGTCGTCTGCAAAGAGCAAATGGGATAGCAAAATCCCTTCTCCACCCCTACCTCTAACCCTCCATCCAGATAAAAAGCCCCCACTGATGGCCCTTCTCATTAAGCAACTAAACACCTCCATAGCTATCACGAACAGGTAAGGGGATAGGGGGTCACCTTGCCTCAAACCCCTTGAGCTTTGGAAGAATCCGGAAGGAGAGCCATTTATCAGAACGGAGTATCTAACAGTTGAGATACACCACTCTATCCACATAATCCATCTCTCCCCAAATCCCATTTGCTTTAACACAGCCAACAAGAACTTCCAGCCAACATGATCAAAAGCCTTCTCTATATCCAATTTGCACATTACGCCCCCTTGATTGCTTTTCAATCTGGAGTTCACTTGTATCCATGCTTAGAGCATCTCTAATTGAAATCATCATCTATGTCATGATTGAGTTGGTGTAGCACCACTCCATGTATTCTTTTATGCCCATTGCTTTTTTTTTTTTTCATAGGTAATAAAAGGGCTTGCATTAGAAAAGCCTAAAAATACGACGAAAACCAAGTACAACAATATGGTGCGTCACCACACAAAGATATACACATGACGCCCCAAAAAGCCTTAAGCAATAAAAGACTAGAAAAAAAAGGCCTTCTCCTTACTTGAACAAACAACCAATTTATAAAACCACAATCATAAGACAAGTGTGGTCCTCTCTATATGCCACCCTAGCTCAATTCTAAACAAAATATACATGAAAGATTTCATTGCCTTGGTCGGCACCGCTCAACGGCATTGAAAGCTCTTTCCATTTCCTTTCCTTCCATAATTCGCCACATTAAACTTAAGAAGAGCAGCCTTCCGCCATGCAACTCTTTCCTAATCTGAGGAATGCAATAAAAAACCGACTGGCACAATCACCGAAACTTGGAATAATTCCAAGTTCCAAACAATTTTAGCCTTGCATAGAAACACATTAGGTGTTAGTGGTTTCCTCCTCTTCTTTGCACAAAGTACACTCATTCAAAATATTCCCATCCGTATCTTTTCAACTTAGTTGAGCAGTACAAAATTATGCTTCCAAGACATATGTCCTAAAGCAAAAGGTCACCTTTCCCTAGAGCCCAAGACCTCTAAATAATTCTTCCAGGAAAATTGATTCTAGATCCCTCGTATAAGAGCGCATAAAGGGAGCTAAAACTTAAATAAATTGCCAACTTCTTACTTTCTCTCCTAACTCAGAATGTCGTATCCATCTGATTTCTTCTTTCTCTTTCATCAATAACAAAGGGTTGAAGTTGCAAAACAAGACTCAACTTTCCCATCTGCTTAATCATTAAGGATGTCTTGAAAAAGCGGGGGTGTTATTGCTTGCCAAGCTACTAAATCCCCGCTCTCCTCTCCAGAGTTTTGGAACTAATCTGTGTTTATTTATTGCCAATAAGAAATAAGGCTAGGGAAACTTTCTTTCAAAGGTTTGTCTTTTCAGAAAAAAAACAAACAAAAAAAAAAAAAAAACAACGACCGAAAACAAAAAGTCTTTCCAAAACTTTAACCCATTTCTCTCATTCCAAGCTATCAAGTGGAAACCTTCTTATGTCCTCTCATTCATTTCTGAATGGGCTTTCCACATCAAAACCATCACCATGACCTCCTCTTACTTCCTTTTGAAACATAACCTTCCTTCTCTCATACTCCAAAACTTCCGCAATGGAATTAATTTGTTTTCAAAGGGGCCGACTCTCTTTCTTCCTGAGGGCTAATCTCCAACTCCATACTTACAAGTAAGGGGGCTTTATTAAGGGGCACAAGACTAATGAATTCGTAATCTTCCTCTATTTCTAAAAACCAAAATTCCACAATTCCATAAATGAGGCCTGCTTCTCTTTTAGAGTCACCATGCACCGACCCCACTATGAAATCCCCGTTGGATTCGTTTTTCCCGGAGTCTTGTACATACATTTTTTTTTTTTTTTTTTTTTTTTTTTTTTTTTTTTTTTTTTTTTTTTTGTTTTTATTAAAAATTTTTTTAATCAGGTAAGCGCTCTCTGCATTAGTCTTCCTTGCCTTAAGAATAATATGGTAGATCGCCTTTTCACATTGTTAATGTTTTTTTTTTTTTTTTTTTTTTTTTTTTTTTTTTTTTTTTTTTTGAATAGAAATTCTCTCTCTCTCTTCTTATTCTCTGTCTCTGCTGTTGCCACTGCAATGGAATCCCGCCCGGCACCGTAGCGAGAATTTAAAAGGGGTCATCAGGAAGACCCAAACTAGAAGTGGGAAGCTTCCCTACTCTAAGCCCCCATCACCAAGCACATTCCTCTCAAAGTCTTTAAACCCACATCTTCAAGAATAACTCACTTTATCCATATTTGCTTTTATTCAGAAAGCATCTCGTAACCAGTTCATAGGGACAACCTTCAAAAAATTTCAATTTGGTCGCTATTTGCCCTTACAAAATGATATGTGGTTCGTCGACAAAACAGAAAGAATGACACATCCCTCCTTTCTCGGCAAAGCTTCTCTCCTTTCCACCTTAATACCTAAAAATGACAGTCCATTGCATTTTGGCATTGGAAACAACTGACTAAGAGCCCCAATAACCAAAAATTTAATAGTATAGGGGGATAGCAAGTCGCCTTGTCCTTTAAAAAAAAAAAAAAGAAGCCCCTAAAAACTTGAAAAAAGCTGAAGGGGGTTCTATTGATAAGAACAAGAAAGCTAGCTATGGAAAATATACCATTGAGTTCTAGTAAACCTTATCACGTATTTTTGGCGCCCACCCCACTTTTGGACATAACTGAGTTAAAATAATCCCAATTGACCATGATCATCATAACTTCTCAATGTCCATTTTTCAAAGGAGACCAGGAATATTGCTCTTTAACCTAGAGTCAACAACCTCAATAGCATTGAGCATAGTGTCTAAAATTTGTCTACCTTGAATGAAGGCATGTTGATTTCACTTCCCCTATTGTTGTCTTTACCTTATTTGCCAAAACTTTGACTAATAGCTTATACAAACCCTCAACCAAACTGATTGGTCTAAAGTCTTTCAAATCTTTAGCTCTCCCTTTTTTGGGAATCAAAACCAAGGTGGAATTTAGGTTTCTTTGGAATGTGCCATGAAGAAAGAACTCTTTAAAGAAAGGTATGATCTCCGGTTTGGTAAAATCCCAACAAAAATGTCAAAAACCCATGTTAAAATTGTCTGGACCTAGAGCTTTACCACCAGAGAGACTACTCAGGGCTTCAAAAACTTCCCCCTTTGAAAAAGGAACCTCTAGACTTTTGGATCTATCTTAACCCAACACTTCAAAGCGTAAACCCTTACGCTTAGTCTCCAATCCCTCATTTCCAAGAGAAGAGTATGATAGGCATTGCACACCCTAGCTTTAATCTCCTCATCATCAATTAGAGTAACCCCATTTGTTCTCACCTTGGTTAACAAATTCCTTCTTGCATGAGCATTGGCCATCTTGTGAAAAAACTTGGTGTTCTTGTCTCCATTTCTTAACCAAATTTCCTAGATTTTTGTCTCCATGAAGTTTCTTCCAATAAAACCCACTTCTTATAATCCTCAAAGGCCCCCTTTTTAGCCTCTACCTCCTCAAGAGAAAGAGGACATTCTCTCTTAGAGTCCTAGAATTGAACACAAGAAAAGGCTTATGATTTGTTAAAGAAGACATTGTTAAAACCTTCTTTTTTCCACACTCTAAGATCCCTTTTAAGAGCTTTTAATTTCTTAATGAGGCAGTGATTGCTAAAGCTAGTAACCGTATACCCAGTCCACCAATTTCTCACAAGCTCTTTGAAGCCATCAGTCAAAAGCCACATATTCTCAAATCTAAAGGGGATCTTGCACTTTTTGACTCCTCCACCCTTGAGAATAATGGGACAATGGTCAGAAGCTAGCCTAGGAAAGCAAATTGAGAAATACTCAAAAAATGGTTCTCCTACTCATCAGAGACTAAGAAGCGGTCCAACCTAGAAGCTGCTTGAGAATTAAACCACCACACCATGTGAATGAACCTCCAGAAAGAGGAAGGTCCTTCAAAATCAACTCCTTTATGACATCTAAGAACCTCCTCATATCTGTCATAAATCTGAAATTTGTTCATTCTTTCCCTTGGAAATCTAACAAGGTTAAAATACCCTTCTATGCACTAGGGATCGTCCCATAGACCTTTGATAGCTCCCAATTCATCCCAGAAATCCTTTTTTTCCCTCATTAAAACTAGATCATAGACTCCTGTGAACAC